>JAUCNO010002246.1:0-13085 GCA_032353835.1 Enteromius viviparus
ATATTGTTTTGTTTTTTATTATTTAATATGTTAATTAAATTATACTTTTTTTAGTTTTATATATTATTATTATTATTATTTTTTTATTAATCTAAGAATTGTTTCAACAGTTTTAGTTTTAATTGAAAATTAATTTGGAGTATGGAGTATTTCATTTAGATTTTACATGCAATAAATACTGCATGCATTGTACATAAAGCAGAATGCACACATTTGGATATCCTAATAAAATACTATAAATCATTTAAAAGTGATTGCACAGTCAAAAACAATTAAAAGACAAACGCATACTCACATTTCTTGAACTTTTTCAGGATGTCCCTGCACCTGTCCCACCACAGTGCCCTGTCTAGTGTTCTTCACCCAGCCCGTCACGCCAACCTTCTTCGCCTCTGCCTCTGTATACTGCAGTTAAACAGATGAAAAATGATATTCAGAGAGATATATGTATGCATGCATTATCGCTGATGAAACTAGGGTTTGAGGTTACATTTATAAGCATGCATTCAGAAAAGCAACCTTCATTGTATTCAAAGAACACTTCAGTTCATGCATTCTCTAGGAAACAAACCCGGCACTTTACAATCTACTAAAATGCATTCAGATATCAAACTGATTTCAGCTACTTAGGCTAAACATGCATCTGAAAGATCTACATGCTTGTAAAAAAACTCCTTTTACAGCAGATAGCTTTGCCATGATAATATGTCCAAAACATAATAATACCATGATATTATTGCTAATGTTAGTAGCTTCCGCCCTCCTTTCTTATTTATGGAAGCAAAAAGCTCAGTAGAACAAACTTCATTTCTATTATCCACAGATTTCTCACCATTCTGAAGCAAACACCTGAAAAAAAAGACAAATCGCATAAGTGCACCTGTTCATACAAATGCAAGTCGTCTACTTGTATACACCTTGTTATAAAGAATATTCTGCATATCATGGTAATACACAAGAATGCACAAATCTGTTTGGTGCTGTAATATAAATAAATGCGCGTCTATTTTTGGAGGCGTGGCGTGAAGAAATGTCACCAAGTTTCAAATACGCACCCTGAACGTTCCCGAACACCTCAAAATCTACAGAAACATATTTATCACCGGCGTCTGAAGACATTGCAACCAATATTACAAGGGTTAGGACCAAAAGCGAAGTCCAGGAGACGTTTAAGCGACAGGTAATCATAAATAAACTCCACGCGACATGCAAAGTAACGAGACCCAGACTGCTGTCGCGTGACCGCTGTTACTTTTCTCAACACTATTCACGATGGACCAATCACTGACGCCGTAGTTACAGAATTATTATTTTATAGAGATTGTTTGGTCTTGGTTTCTATATCTATGTTGCACTCCAACCCTAAAAAGTATGAAATGTAAATGATAAAAAAAAAATAATTAAAAAAACGCCCTGGGAAGCTAACAAACGCCCTCTGGAGGAAGAAACCAGAGGATCTGCAGTGCAATGCTTACCTAAAACGTGTTGATTAATGATGGATCAATGAGTATTTAAAAAAAGAGTTTAAATTATCTTCAATTTATAACATACAATTATACATAATGCAATAATTACGAATAATAGCCTAAATGAGCATATATTTGTGGGATGTAAAAACATCAAATTATTTAGTCACTTTCCAGAATGACTGAATTTCAAAAAGCTGACCAGATTAAGACACTAACCACACATAATGAGCTCCAGAAACGTACCAACACACACATAACAGAGTGTTCCTCTCACGTCCTGGTGAGATTTTAATATTCCCAGCCACAGTTATTCTCTGTAATCTAGTATGTTTATGATTGAAGCACAATCCTGGCTGTCAGAGATTAGAGAGTTAGAGTGTGTGTACAAAAACATTTAGATTTGAATGCACCAACATTTTGAGATGTGATTTGCATACAAGGGTTTAAGTTTCTTTTAAAGGGAAATCCTTTCAAAAAACAAACCAAATCACATTTGGATTTGACCGAGATCTTAGACCCCGCACGTGACAGCTTAAATGTTTTTAACGTGTTTTAACATGTCTGATGATCATAGAAAGATGAGATTAGACTTTCTGTGCCTCACTGATGCTGGGAAGTCTAGCATTATAATCAATGTTTCGATTACTGAACCACATTTCCTCAAATACACACTGGAGTAAAAATAAGTCAAATGTCAGAACAAAAAGCAGTAAGTATAAGGATTTGTTGTCTAATCTAATATAGTCCTTTAAAGATGGCTAATGTTTTAAAATGACGGTAAAACGTATTTGTGGTCATGCAAACGATGTTTAGTATACTCATCTAATTGAATCTAATTAGAGCAATAAAGATTTCTGAAATAAATGTATAAATATTATATATTTTGAAAATGTTTTCAGCATTATATAGAATGTTTTTATACCGTATCTAAAAATACATGTCAGAAAACGTTATGCAATAAATATAAGGTTGAATATTGTATTATGTCTAATTAGAGCTATGGCATTTCCACTTCTTATTTAAACAAGGAAATAAATAAAAATGCTCTGATTTTACATTTTGAATAAAAAATGTCAAACAAAATTCCAAATTATGACTTTCAGTTTCTACATTATGTCTATGGGAGTAATGAAATGTAAGCCTAGGTGACACTGGTTATCAGACTTTTTTGTCATGTACAATAAAACATGCTGAAATAAAAATGCAAAAATAAAATGAATCATTAGTTGATTGATGATCTGATGTTGAAAGATGAACCTACTTCAGCTCAAAAACACAGAAGAACAATAACTTCTTCTGAAAGCAGATCAAACACTTCTTAATGAGACAAGGCTCTTTTGCTAATCACAGAGAAGCATCTTCAGTCAAAACAAGCACAAAACAGCCAAGATTCCACAACAGTGTGCTCGTCTTTGGATTGTCAATATCACAGCTGTGCCGACTGATTGAGGACTAACACACACACATCATCATTTGTTGATTTGCTCTGAGCCAGTAATGCCCAACAGAGAAAACCAATAATCCTAGAGCCCAGACTGACACACACACACACACACACACACACACACACACACACACACTAGCTGTCTAAATCAGTGGATATATTCTATTGTTTTCATTTAAAGCTAATTATAAGTGCTAATCATAAACATTAAAGAACATGTTTTGCATTTTTAGAATTACACACACACACACACACACACACACACACACATACAGTAAATATCCATTTATGGCATGAATTAATAATTTTTCCAACTGTAGACAACGTGAGGTTTAATCAAATTTAGTGAAATTCATGGCAATTTTGTCCTTAAATCACAAAGCCTCTCTCATTCACTGCACTAACTGCACTGGTGTTAATAAGAAAGTGTGATTATTCATGTGATATGAATGGACTTATATCATTCTTTGTGACTGGCTCTCTGATTGTTTCGGTTGAATCTCTCTGTGAATTGAAAGGAAATCCGCTGCTGAAATGCCTGGCAGGTTTTTTGGAGAGGTGTTGAGCATCAAACTCCATCAGGACCATCTGATTTGGGAATGTTTTGCTCTTCCATAAGATACAGCTACACCAAAAACACACTTCATTCAGACTAATGTCACTGTGTAAGGAAATATACAACCAAAGCATTCATGATAACATAATGTTTAAAAGAACAACACATTACTCTATATGACTTGGTCCTGTAAACATGGTGATAATATAGTAATATTCTGTGCACTTAAAGTCTTTTTTTTCTTACGCTGTCCAGAGTCTTGATGAATTTATCTTCAAACTGCACTTGTTTGTTCTTTCAGAAATTTCAGCTATGCATGGGCTTATTAATTAAAAGGCTGCTTGGAATATTTGCACGATTTGCAAAATTAGTTTTGTCACAGCACAGGATCATTTGAAATGATCAGTTCAGTCCTGAGTAATGGTATTTCTGGTTTCATTTAAACCAGAACAAACAGAGAGAGAGAGAGAGCAGAAGATCGTAAAATCCCATTCAATAACTCAGCGAGATGTGAATTAGATCAGCAATATTCCTCCAAACGACCAACGATTCATCGGAACAAACAGCTTCATATTAAACAACGTTGCTGATTGTTGAGAGTTTGTGAATTCCCAGAATGCACTGCAGCTGAAATAAATTATGCAGTCATTGTTCACGAGCTTTAATCTGTCTACAGCTGTTGATTCTGTCTTTACTGTTCGTCACTGAGGGATTTTTACGCTTCATTATGTATTTGCACTGTAAAAAAAAAATATATATATATATTTTTACGGTAATATACCGGCAACTGGGGTTGCCGAAATTCTAACGTTAAATAACGGTAAAACCTTTATTTCTTTTACGGCAAAAACTTGAATACTGTAAAAAGAAATCCATCAAATTTACGGTAAAAATCCAGCAGCTGTATAAAACTGTGAAAAATATAATGTCAATAGTTTTACGGTTTTACTTTAAATTTACAGTTAAATACCGTAATTTCTAATAAGAAACCATAATATCTGATATAATGTTAATATACCAAACTATTAAAATAGTGAAATCTGCTTTGTACCTTTAAAATATACTGATAACTACCAAATGCAGGTGGTTGCAAGAAAGTCACATGATGAACAAAAGCCCATCAAGTAGCTTCTAATTAATAAAACATAGAAAAGGTGCTCAGTGTCATTCACACAAACACTAAACACCATCATGGTAAGAATTATTAAACTAAAATGGGCAATAAGCATTGATTTAACAACATTACATGTAACATACAACACTAATAAACATAACTGACACAAAAAAACAAAAAAAAACATAGTTTTTTAAAGAAAAAACATCAAATTCAAACAAAATGTATGTATCTGCATAAAATAGAGAAAAATAAAATTCTAAGCTTTCAAATGGTACCACATTTGGGTTTATTGGTGCACACAAAAGGTTAAAAATTAAAGGCACAATTTGAATATGTACATTTGGACCCGCCAACGGGGACGCAGAGTTTAAGAGGTTAAAACGGATCCGAGTTTAGTGTGAACAAATTAGCGTTTTGAAATATTTATGACGACACAAAAGCGTTTATTGAAGTCATGAGACTTTTGCAGTTTGATACCATATAGCATCAGTTTAATAGTGTAATTTAGGCTTGCTTTACATTTAATTTAGCAAGTTAATTCTCAAGTGTCTTAAAGGAGAAAGCTAACACCATCGTGTCTGTATAATGTAGCCTGTTCATCTTTTACTATTTTTGTTTTGTGCAAACAATTTCTGGTCCTCTTACATTAGTCTATATTATTTATTAGGTCAGTCACAGGTCAGAGATGTCAGTGTGTTTTGTCCACTCATCCTCGTGATATGCTGGTTCATCATCACAGTAAGAAACGACTCAAATCCAGGACAGGCCCGTGAAGACAAGCCCCAGCATCACTGCGCTTTAAGTGTAGTGTGACCTTTATTTGACCTTGCACGTCATTTTCCTGTGCTTGTGTGTGTGTGTGAGTGTGTTGTAGGTTTGGCATTAAATGTTTTGGCAAATAGTCTCAAAACAAGCCTGGAGGCCAGCTACAAGCCAAGCAGACCTTGTATGGACGGAAACAAACAAGTACATACAGTGTGTGTGTGTGTGTGTGTGTTCAGGGGGTTCTTCGTGAATGTAAACAATATCGGTCATAACTCTCTGAAATGATTAACTGCAAATGACCCATTTTGACACCACTGACCTATTTGTACATGACCTCAAATAATGATAAACATTTAAAATTATTTTGCAAAGTCCTTTTTGTATCGCAGCAGCTACATAAACAAACCAAAACAAAAAATGCAATTTTTTAAGTATATATTTATTTTAATTCTCCATTATTTTTATTTATTTATATATATTTTTTGCATAGGCCTACTTCATTAAAACATGTTCCTGCTGCTAGACTGGTATAAATAACACACACACACACACACACACACACACACACACACATATATATATAGCAATTTAAATCAATATATAATTATTTAACCCATTCCAGGATTGACTCGGTTAGATTTAAGGTGCTTGAAAAACAGACCAACTAATACGAGACTGAAGAAAGAAGCTCGCTAATATTGTGTTTTCTTACTCATATCATTTACTTATTTTTCTTAACAGTTGATGTGTTTATTGGAAAGACAAGGCTTTGAAATAAAAAGATAGAAAAATAAATATTATACGGTTGCAGACGGCTCGACAACTGGCTGGAAATCATATTGTCTTCTAGTGATGCTTTAATGATGTTGAAAATAGCAGAAGGAATCAAAATAAACTCTAATTTGTTTTACAATATTACTGATATATCCCGTGGTTTCTACAACAATTTATTATAAATAGCAAGACCTTAATTTACATGAATATAGCCTACGCGAGCTGTTTATAACTCGATAAAGCTGAATTATTAAGAAATCAACAGAAAAGTGTTCCTTATAGCTATAAAACCACGACATGATTTATTGTTTGGGCTGCAAAACAGTTTCATGAATATAACAATTCATTAATTATAAAATTGCTACGGCGATGCGAGAACACTGTCTTCTGACGCAGTAGAGATTATATTCATTATTTAAAATACAAAATCTATGTACACATATAAAAAAGCACAAATTATTATAAAACGAACTGTTGTTGGTGAATAAAAATGTATTTAAACGGTATTCTTTTGCTTTGCGTATTTTAGCCATTTCAGAATATCTTAAAACGGGTGCATTGTTTATTTTATCTTTTTTTTTTAAATACATATTCGATGTTTATTTAATAATATATAATAAACCGTTGTATTGGTCTGTACACTACAAAAATACACAGTTTATGCGTAATAAATCAAATCATTTCACAGTCGGCAATGATACAACAGCGACAGATGCAAACAAAAAAACGACAGTAAAAGGTTATTTCTTGGTTCCAAAATCATGCATTTATTTAACAAAGATATGCATGATATTTAACAAAGTTATTCGTTTATTCTTAAATAATAAAATGCGAATTGTGGGGAAAAACTATTATTTCAGAATGCAAAACGCGTCATTTTAAAATAAAAAAGATAGATATAGATAGAAAAGATAGATTGGACGCATAATATACTACAATATACTACATATATACTAACTGATCCAAAAAAATTAGAAATAAACAACAGTAGGACCAGACCGTTATGAGGTTCACCGGTCACTTCTCACCGCGCAAACATGCTGTTTGAGATGAGCGCACTGGAATGACACGGCTTTGTATATCTCAATGACTAAAAACCACATACATTAGACCTTCAAAGTGTCAGCATAACTTCTGCACCCTCTCTGACAGGATCTGAGTGGATCTGTGACCCGCGCTGACACTAGAGGCGCCCTTGACTAGCCGGCGCGCTTTTACGCACAGCTTTATCATTTATTATTATTCTTGGAAAGCCTACAAATCAATACATCCGCGCTGGGTGTAATACACTGTTTTGGATCAGACAGTATATATTACGCACGCTTTAGGGCCCTGTTTTATTTAACACAACTAATCCGAATCCCCTTAAATTATTATTAAGACACTTCGAGAGTGCCACTTCGATTCAGCATTACGAATGCTTTATAGTTCTGGATCGTGTAAACTTCATTTCAGTGCATTTCAGGTAATGTGTGCACAATTATTCGTCCCTCCTATTCGGGCTACGTGATCGGTGACGCAAAGGAGACTCTCCAGACTCCAGCGCTCGCCGGGATCTCAGCGCATTATGATGGAGTGAGCCGAAACTGTACTGCCCAGCTTCCAGCGAGAGAAGAGCTCCTCCTACCTCCCCTGAGATGAGGTAGTTGGAAAGACCGAGCGCTGGTTAATCACCAATTTCTCGCGTCGCGTCGCGTCCTCTGTCTTGAAAGTCCTGTCATGCATGCAGCGTCCCCGCCGTTGCGCGCCTGACCTCCTGCGTTTTCAACCACGGCTTTTGTTTGTCCATCGCCCGGCATGGGAGATCAGAGTGAGCCGACCATGGTGCAGAAGTCGACATCGTTCAGCATCAAGAGCCTGTTACTCCCATCGAAGTTTGACGATGAAAGCGCGGAGCGCAGCGGCAGCCCGGCGGCTCCGGACTTGGACAACCCCCCGGAAGCGTCGGAGATGGACTCCGCGCAGCGCGACGCGGAGGAGCAGCCGTCTAAAAAGGGAAAGAAATTCGACAAACCTCCGTTCAGCTACAACGCGCTCATCATGATGGCCATCAGACAGAGTCCCGAGAAGCGGCTCACGCTCAACGGCATCTACGAGTTCATCATGAAGAACTTCCCGTATTACCGGGAGCACAAGCAGGGCTGGCAGAACTCCATCCGGCACAATCTGAGCCTCAATAAGTGCTTCGTGAAGGTACCGCGGCATTATGACGATCCCGGGAAAGGGAACTACTGGATGTTGGATCCCTCCAGCGATGATGTTTTCATCGGCGGAACCACCGGGAAGCTCCGCCGGCGCTCGGCGACCTCGCGGGGCAAGTTGGTGATGAAAAGGGGCCTCCGCTTCGCGCCCCTGGGTCTCGGACTTGGCGAACGCCCGAGCAACCCGCTTTATTGGCAGCTGTCTCCGTTTTTACCCCTGCACCATTCGCACTATAACGGCTCCGCGCACGGATTTCTAAACCATGGACACGCGTACGGATCGTTACTCCCCGGCGTGGAGCCGCTCGGGAACGGGGACATGTCTCGCCCCATTCTGGGAGCCTCTAGCGGGAGTATCAACGGGTACGGTGTGTCTCCGCAGTCCGCCGCCGGATTACTTTCAGGGCACAACGGATACTTCGTACCAGGCGCGCAGCAGCCGCAGCCGCTCCCGAGCGCGCCGGGATACGGCATCTCCAGCTCTTCGTCCCCGCTGCTGTCGGATTCCCTAAGAACTAGCTTACCGTCCTTCACAGCAACACTTTCCAGCGGACTTCTGTCTCAACACAAACGCGTCGCGCCCAATTCGTTCCTGAGCTGAGCGTTGCGCGCCTTCTCCAACGGGAATATCCAAACATTCCTAGAAAACCTCGCCACGAAATGTGCAAGCTGTTTTTATTTTGTGAGGACTGTGCGTCTGATTTTATTTTATTTTTTGTCCAAGTTTATTTTGTAATAGTAGAATGATGTTATGCCAAAGGCAATAACCGTGCGTGTTTTCTTTTCTTTCTTTCTTTTAAAAAAAAGTATTATTTATAGTATTTCTTTGTGAATGATGGTTTTGTATTTATTCGAAATGTTTATTTTTTATCCCTTGTTACTGTGGGATACCGCTGTTATTATTAGATATTTGGCACATATTATTATTAGTATGACTAATTCCTTTTTTATTTATGCCCCAAACTGTGAATGCGCCTTAATATCTTAAATCAGGGTTGAGCGTTCGGACTGTCTCAGGTGTGCGTTCTGACAATGAAACATTATTATTATTATTATTAGCTGTGTAAACCTGAAATATGGTAAGATATAAATCTATATGCAATGTTTTATGAATTTGCCTGTCGGTTAGTGTGGGCCTGTAATCAGAGAGGTCATGTAGTGACTTACTATAGTAAAGTTAAGCTACTGAATTAAAGCACTGGTTTAAATGTGTGGGATGAGTTTATGTACATACTGTCAAGTAAAATGCTGTTTTGTGACGACACGAGGTTTTGTTTACACACATAACAGTATTTTAATACAGTTTTTACGCGTGGAGGTGACTCAGCACCAAAGACAGATCATTAATGTTTTTTTGAAATATAACATCCCTGCACATTCATTTGCTATTATAACATTCTGAAGCCATTATTTCAACTCTCTGTGCAAATCAGAAATGTGATTTCTAGAGCCGTTTATTTCCCTTTTAACCAACATGTGATTTATAGTTCTGCACCTTTAGTTGTCAGTCATTTAATGTGCAGTTTTGTACTAGTTTGTCTTTTTTTCTTGTATATATGCCTGAACTTACGTTCAGAACAAAGAAATAAAGTATTGGAATATTTCTGTATGAATATTTCTAGTCACTCAACACAAAAAAAGACTCATCAGCTCGAGGGATTTAATGCATTGAGCTGTGCTCATAAATGCATTTACATGCATTCTATGCATTTATCTTACGCATGCCAAAAAAGTTAAACACACACTGTTGCTGAAATATTTTCGTCTTACAAAACATTATGCAATCATTTTCATTCATGCAGCAATTACTTTAAAGTGCCACCAGTCCATGCACAATCTATGTATAGTCTATGAGGATAAATAGAGTCAAATAACGAAAGCACAATTTTCCCCAACTAATGCAATGCTTGCACGTGCACAGCTGATAATAAGAAAAATAAAAAAGTTTATATATATATATATATATGAGAGAGAGAGAGAGAGAGAGAGAGAGAGCCTTTACACAAACGTTCCAGTAGAAATAATGCTCAACTTACTGTCCAGATGTTCCTGAAACTTCAGCTCCACGTGTCCCGAATCAAGCAGAAGTGAAACTCTCCGCGAGGCACAGACAATATGAAGTCCAAAAAACTCAAGACACCTTCAGAGGAGCAGGAGCGACATTAATGTGCTCGGACAGACGTTCAGAGGGAGGGACTCAAGTCTCTGTTACTTTCTAAAACAATTCCTGCACTTTATTTCTATACTGACGGAGACTGGAATATTACATGGTTAATGACCAAAAATAAATCCACTGCTAGTTCTGAAAACACTCCGTTTCTAAAAACAGGTTTTTGAATCAGTTCTTTTCATTAAGAAGCAATAGTAGGTGTTTTGCCATCAACTAAAACTTTTTAAATATTTTATAGCATATGCAAATCAGTATGTTCGGCAAAAATAATAATGCACATTTTATTTATTTTGTTTAAAAGTTTTACGAAACTTGATTTAGAGCCGAAAGAGGCTTTGATCTACTACCACAAGAACTTTTTCTTGTCCTTTAACTGTGCAAAACGCATTTTGACCTTTATTCATTAATCTGAAGTAAAGGAGGAATATAACAGCTGGTCATCAAAGAAAGAAACATGGTGATTTATTTATTTTACCACGTCAATTAAATAATTAAATAATTTATTGGAAGTTTTACTCGAGTTAAACGATGCTTTACCAGTAACAGCCGACACCACAATTTTAGGTTGTACTACAAATTCCATTAAAGCCCGATTTTATGTGTATTTATTTATTTATTTATTTATTTATTTATTTATTTATTTAACATTCATCTGAAGCATAAGGAGGCTAATATCTACGTATAACAGCCGATCATCAAAGGAAGAAACATATTACCTCAACTTCATAAAATAAGTAAAACATTGGATTTTTAAAAGTTTTACGACTCCAAATAAGGATTTGTCAATAACCAACACGAGTTTTGTTTTATGTTTTTACTGTTCAAATTCAAACAAAGCCCGTTTATGGGTTCATTGGTGTGTTTATTTGTTTTAAATGAATCTGAAGCACAAGCAGACGAATAAAATTATAAGATGACCATCAACGAAAGTAATATTAAAACTGAATAAATAACGAATAAAACACGGCAGTTAAACAAAAACGAAAATACAAGCCGCAAAATAAATAAATAAATAAATAGGGCTATAATTACAATTTACTGCAACACAATTCATTGTTTAAGAGAAAACAAGATTCAATTCGTTTTTAATGGGAACCAAACTCTAAAAATAAATAAATAAATTTCCTAATGTAATGTGTCATGTATTTTTGGCCCTCTTTGGTCCATCACATTTGAACAGTTTCCCGCCAGAACAGATTTAGACACAATGTAGCGGCTCAGTAACACTTTACACAACATTCAGCTCAACTCCTCGTCTCGAAGGAAAGATGTTTTACAACAACAAAAACTAATATTAAAAAGTGAAGATGCAAATCTATTCAACGCTTTTAATTGCGAAACATCTAAATCTTCAATTCTGGGGGTTTGCTGCCCGGTTTGTAACCCATTTGAAATAATGATTTGCTCACAGAAAGATGGTCTAGCTCTGAGCTTTCGGTTCATTCTTGCTGAAGTGTCTGTAAGTGTCTCTGCTCAAGTGGAAGTGTATTTCTGTGTCTCTGTGTGAAGGTAAGACCCTTCTGAGAGCTCCTTCCACAAAAGAAGGGTCTTAAGGGCTCCTTTCAGGTCACTGGAGACAAAACCTTAGCTCTTAAATCGCAAAGGTCTTTCCTCTAAGCACAGAGAAGAGCATTACGAGTCGTTTAGGGATCAACACACCTGGCGAATGCCTTAAACACTCACAGCTGAACAAAAAAACTCTACAAAACTGTGACACAGAGACTTCAAATGAAAAAGAATTTGTCAGCAGAATGATTGCGGTTTGTGTGGAAATAAAGACATCACAAGCCACTATAAGGTGAAGTTTCGCTTTTATTCCCATCAGAATGAACCCAAGACAGATATGATGTACACAAAACAGACAACAGCTGTCTAAACATGTCTGATAAAATACAGCCATGTCTTCTCAATCTCACTCAATCTCACTGTTGCCTTTATTGACATCAGAGTAAAAAATACAACAGAGCCCAAGCTCTGAAAGAGTCACTAAGAACTGCAAGCAGGCCTAGAAATCAATAAATAAGTTAGGAAAAAAATCTAATTCCAGTATTTGACAGTGCAAAATACATTTTATGGAATAAATAAAAAGTAAATATGTGATTGTGTAAAAATATAACACTCAAAATAATTTCAGGCAAATTTCATAGTGTCACATCAAGAATAAAATGGCATTTAATACGGTAAAAATACAGACACACACACACACACACACAATGTTTAAAGGAACAATACACAGATTTAATGTAAATTGCATGTGTTTTTAATTTTTTAAAGATTTATTTCAATAATACCAGTAGCAAATACTGTATATATAATTGCTACCAATGAACAATAGCAAGCAGAATTTGTCCAAAATAATTAATTGATAAATGAATACTCTATATACTCTATATCTACAAAAGGAAACTGAAAAATAAAATACGATATATAAATAAATAAAAAATAAAAAAATACGATATATACAGTATATATGTATGTATATATATAAATATATGTATATAAATACTATGCACGGAATTAGTCAATCAAAACAATACAAGAAATAAAATGTGTCTTTGCACAAAAAATAAAATAAAATAAAAATATTAT
>JAUCNO010002247.1:0-13082 GCA_032353835.1 Enteromius viviparus
TTATTACTATTAAATATATATATATATATATATACAGTATATATATATATATATATATATATATATATATAAGAATACATGTTTATTTTACATTGCTATTTTTTTAATAAAAAACATAATTGCCTGTTTAGAGATTTTCATGTCTCAGAATGTCTCAGAAAAGTATCTTTTCATTCTGCTTCTTCCTGGTTCACAGATTAATTTTTGTTTTTATAGTTCTGTCATTGTCACCAAAGACAGATGGTGGATGATTTTAGCTATTTATGAAATTGTGTTTACCGCTTCTTGTTTTGTCTACTAAAACTTTTTAACAGTTACTGCATGGCCCTGTTCTTTCTAAGAAACATTCAATAGGTCAATTTCTTCCCTGAAATACAATTTACTTTCCCTCTGTTCTTCAGTCAGCAATTGTTCCTGTTGTCAATTTGAGACTCTCTCTCCCGTGCGAACAGCTTTTCATGTACAACAAAAAGCAAAGTGAAAGCAACACTGACAAACTACACTTTGACTGGCTGCCCTCTTCAAATACGTATACTCAGATTAGAAGACATGAGCTGGTGTCCCCACTTTGGAAATTGCTACATTGCCTGGAAATATGACAAGAGTAAGCGGTTCAAAAAGCGTATCATGCTTTTACATAAAAGTGAAAAATCACAGTTTGGCTTTGACATATTATGATATTCCAAACCTATTGTGCACTTTTGCGTGAAGGTGATACAAGAGAGGTTAAGTTGCATTTTTAAATGCTTTTCACCGAAAACAGATGCTGATAGATGAAGCAGCTCTGTTTTATTTACTTTTTTATGTCTAGGTTTTTATTCCAACAGCGTCTGTCTGCTGAGTCTCATTTATTCGCTTAATGTGTCTCGTTTGATCATTTAACTGGTTATAACGGACTGGTATTAAGCATATAAATGTAATGGAGATAGTATCAATTACTTGCATTCTGAAATTATTATGATTGATAATTATATTAAAAATAAAATCAGAAATATGTGAGACTCCCCACTGCACCATTTGAGCTCGAACGGATTAAAATGCACATCCGAACGCTCATTTTCATCAATAGTTAATTATAAGAAATAGATATTTCACTACGTTAAGAGGCCTCCGTGGCCTTCAATAGGTTCGTAATAAAACCCACATACACAAATGTGGCATAAACACACACACACGCACACACTTGCTTCCAGGTTCGGTGAGATTAAACAGGAGAGAGGCACACTTCAGCAGAATCCTGGGAGGAAGCGATATATTACTTCTCTCTGCTTCCTCAATATGAGACAATAAAAGCCTGGTGTGCTCTGCAGTTTCCAGTGCTTATTTCAACCCTGAGGAACTCTGGTTCCAGACTCTGGCTAAGATGAAGTACAGAACTTGCAGCGCTCTCAAAGACATATTGTTATACGAAAGAAGGTCTGAAAGTCTTGAAGCAGCTTATATTACGTAGATGCTCAGATGGGGGGACATATATAAGATTTATTACTATCAAGAATCAATAAATTGAAATTGCCACCTCTCTACTCTCTCTCATATATACAGTAAGTGCCTTAGTGTGTTGCTGTAACTTTCCAGACTAGGGAAGGTTGAGCTGGTATTTTTCTCTGCGCTTGCAGTTATTAAGACTTGACTACAGTAATCTCTGCATGCAGTAAATTGTGCTATTTAATTTCTACAGAATTCTTTATCTTAAACAATACATGAATTACATTATGTAAGATATTTTCTTCTCAAAGAAAAGACTGTGTTACATGGTTCGCTACAGTCTTTAAATGAGTGGAATGATAACGCAGTTCACTCACTGACCAACAGGGGTCAACACAAGACCCACAGCCCAGAGCAACTTTTATAAACTGCCAAAACCTTAGCAAGCCCTCATTACAGAATAATACATATTTCAAATATTAGTATGGTTTATTGTGACATGACCCTGGGATTAGCATGTAACAACAACATTCGATTTGAAATCCAAAAATGACTTTTGGCAGTCCAATTGTATAAGTCAAAACATAACACACACACACACTTTATTCATCAAATGTTAGTCTTGCTGTGATTAACAAGGTATTTTCAATTCAAATGTGATTCTGAAAATAACAAGGCTGTTACAACAAAACAAAACAAAAAAACTTCTAATAGAGTTCACTTTAGAGGAAACTTTAACAAAATTCACATGGCACACATTCAAAATGATAATCTGACCAAAAAAAATAAAAAAATCCTTATCAAATGTTAAGAGGCACAAAGACTCTATCTCCCTCTCTCACTTTTCTCTCCCGAAACTCAAGAGTCATTTTCGGCCCACACATGAAAACCACAGAGTCTGGTTTCATTGCCCCCAGAGCTCCAAACCTGAGATGCTTTGGACCCTGGAAAGCGCATTTAGTCTGTCTCCATGCCAGCTTTAGTCAAACCACAAAATTAAAGAGAGTGTTATATCTCCTGATACTCTTACATCCGAGACGAGATGGAACTCTCAGAGACCATCTTGCGGGGCTTTTTTTGCCAGTTTGTACGAGGGACCAAATGCAGGAACAGTGCCGACTGAAAGCAATACAGTGAAAGTGATTTGCTCCATGCTACTGGCAGTGTGTCTAATTTGACACTCATTTAGCTAATAGCGATGCCCTATCACAAATGGCATTATTATGTCAGCCTGTTTCTCTGTCCTTCGCCATGCGGAGCTGCAAACTGATATACGTGGTGATCTCCAGGCAATATGCTGCCGCATGTTGGCCGTCAAATCCCCCTCTGTGTATGATTATTCACCAGCCTCGAACAGGTGCAGCCACGCTCTGGCAAATATCAAGTGAGAAAGAGAGACTCGCGTTCCGCTGCCCTACCCCGCGGCCCCTCCCTCGCTTTGCAGGCAGCCTGTCCAATGTAATAGAATCTGCTGACAGCAAATTGCTCACCTGCACATTTGAGGGGAAAAAGCACAGTTTCAAAATGTCCCCCATATGGCACAGACAGGTGTCGGTAAGTGGTCGACACGAATGCTGGTGCGGATGCCACAAGGAAAAGTGTCTCTGGTTGAAGTTAAGGAGGGAAAAAGTTTTGAGATGTCGGATGTTTTTATGGCCATATTAAAATGAACAAAAAAATCTACACACTTTCTGCACGGGACAAAAAGACCACAAAACATTATTATTATTACTGGCAAGGAGGGAAAGGGATGATAGAGAAGTTCATTAAACATGTATTGCCCTTTTGTGACAACCAGCCAATTAAAACATTTTTAGTCATATTTAAAATAATTATAATAAATGTAAAACGGGTCGATCTGCACAAAGCTCATTGTTCTTAAAAACCAAGGTGTGCTCTGATTGGTACATATTCGTACGAGGTGCCAAATTTGTGCCAATTCGTACTAATTTGTACGACCCCACTCGTACGATTTCGTACGATTTGTCTAAAACCACGTGATGGGTAGGTTTAGGGGCGGGGTTATGTTTAGGTCATTCGTACAAATTCATACCAATTGGCATCTCGTAAAATAGGGCGGGGTGCTCCCAGGCTCAAGAAATAGTCCTCTGTAAATGCACTGAACACTCTCTAATGTTTGTGTTGAACAAGGGGTAAATTAATAATTTTGTGTTGTAATAAAATATCGATATTGGCTGTTAGTGCATCGATTATTTATTGCGACAGAGAGCACAACAATATATTGCAATATCAATTTTTTTCCCCAACCCTAGTAAATACCACTTAGTTGTATTATATAATAGTCGTGTCCTCTTTTGGAAGCACAAACAAACTAATTTCTCTTTCACAATGACACAATGCGCATCCAACAATAGCTCCACATTCTTATTTTGCATAAACATTTGGCCAGTGTTATGAAAGCACGCCCCCATTGTGTGATTCCAGTACATGCCCTTTTATAAAGAATATCTCTTTGGTTTTAAAACTTTGCCTGCACATAAAATAATCACACACCTATTTTTTTAACATTGTACACTGCTAATCTTGACTAAGGTTCTCAAAAGGTCCAAAATCGGTCCAGTCTGACCTAGATGTCTATACAACGTTTAAATTATGTGTACATCACAAACAATAACACATTACTCGTGTACATAAGCAAGACTCAGATTTCTAATTTAGTACATTTTATTGATATTACGTTTTTGAAAAAACAATATCGTCTAACATTATTTAGCAAATAAATCTATTATTTAGCTAAAAAAATGCTTAATTTTAAGTTTTTTTTTTTTCTTTTCAATATGTTCACTCTTCCAGAAGTGTGATTCATGTGTCCGACCATTGATGCATGAAGTCAAAGCAGTGGAAGTACTTGTTCACCCCCATTACTGTTACATTACAGCCGTAAATCAAACAAATAAACAACAAAACTACTGAATTATGGAAACACGTTTTAAGAGAAAATTGTTTATGGGTCAATTTTATATGGACCACCCCCAGCTCTTCCTAAAGTGCGTTTCAGGTGTTCTGTCATCGCTGCATCAATGTCCGAGTCTGTCGTATTTAGGCTCCAGCATCTGAGGGAAAAGAATTTGAATATTAAAAAAGGCAAAGTTAAAGGTAAATGAAACACTTGTTTTTTAAATGCATTTATGGTCCTACAACTATGTAAAATATAAGAGAAGAAGACTGTACATACTCCACATTAATTCTATGTCAGTAAAATACTTAATTTCTGGCATTAAATGTGTATTAGATTTAACCTATGTTTTTAGCTGTCTCTCCACTCCCTCTTTAATACCACCGTGGTGCCCTTGACAAAAACTCTTAAGTAGGTGTAACTGTGTGAAAGTGAACAGGAACATTTTGGATAAAGTATAAAAAATATAAAAGGGTACCAATAAAATTTACATTATAATTAACAAGCCACGAGAGATTTTTGAGTATAGAAGAGATTTTAAGTAAATTAACATGTTAAAGAAAAGAAAGTAAAGAAATAAAGTAACTAAATCATAAATTATAAATCTGAATGTTACAGTATCTTATTAGTCACATGGTCTGAATTTTCCCGCTCTTGCAGAATATAATTTTGGACATGATTTCTATAATATGAATGTGATACATTTGACTAGGAATTGGTGGGAGTAAATATTTCAAGCAAGAAGACTGAAGCAAAACCATACAAAACACGGATATTAAACTACTGTATAAACCATTCATTAGTTGTTCAAAATACATATACAATGAGTGATTAACACATTCAAGGTGTTGGTTACATATACTGTAGTATGCAGTCAATCTGGTCCTGAGTTGGGGGATGGAGATTTTAGCCAGAATTATTTTACCCATGATAATGATGTTCTGTGTCTTGGTTCTTTGTCCAATATTAACAATCTCCTTCCTGAGTTGGGATTCTCAATAAGTGGTTTTTTTTTTGTGTTAATGTTGCACGCTGTACTATGAAAATGTCTGTGACAAAGATCTGCTTGCATCAGATAGGCAACTGGTTACCATGGGCCAATTTATGATGTCCTGTTGTCCTGAGACCTTTTTGTGGAATTCGGCTCCCCATGTTTCAATGTTCCGATCACATTTTAAGTGTCTGATTCACTCTGATGCACTACAGCATCATACATTAGAGCAGGGTTGTCCAAACTGTGTCCTGAAGGGCCAGTTTTCTACAGAGGGACACCAGCCCTCCAGGACAGAGTTTGGACAGCCCTGCATTAGAGACACTGCTGCCAACTATACAGAAGAAAAAAAAAAAAGATTAACTGAATGTATAATTTTAGTTTACTATCAATGGAATGTAGGCTAGCTAAAGCCTGCTATAGCTAAATGTCACTAGATGATATTTATAAGTCTCTAAATTCATCGCTAAGCATTTATTTAGAAAAAAGAAAAGTCACTGACAGGGGTTAAAAAATAAAAAAAGTTTTCTGCCACTGATTAAAGGTTAAAAACATTCTGTAGATTTTAAAACAAGGATGCTCAGGGCTTATGAGGACCTACAATTTCTGTCGACTTCAGTTTCAACTCTCATCAAACACACCTGAACTGACTAATCAAGGTTTTATAGTTCACTTGAAAATTACAGGCAGGTGTGCCAAAGCAGGGATGAAACTGAACCCTTCAGAACGGTGGATTTCCAGGAGCATGATTGAGCCGTTCTGTTCCAGAGTATATCATGAGAGTTATATAGCCCACACTGTTTTTTAATGATCAGTCCATTCTGTGCAATCTTCCTTAAATTGAACTCTCCACTTGATTGACTCTAGTGCCGTTTTACATTAATTTCCATAGCAATTAAGATAGTGAGCGCAAACAGTGCTTAGCCATAAGCTCTTGCAGTCTAAATAAATAAAAACATCAGTCATTTGATGGTAGGATGGACTGACTTGGAGATAACTCTCTTAGGAAGCACATCAAGGGAATGTATACATCTCTCACATCTTCACTGTGGAGGATGCACTGCTACACTCCTAATTACATACTCCTCCATCCAACCTTAATTAGCTGTGCTTTGCACTGAACCCCAATCAATCAGTCACGTTTTATTAAAGTTTGGCAGGGTTTGGAACAGACCTCATCATGGAAATGATAATTAAACTGCACAGAGACAACCTTACTTCCTATAAAAGTGTTTGATGGACGCTGATTTGCGTCAAATTCTCATTTTTTGCTAAATAAATATTTATGAATAAAACCTGCTAATGGGTCTTTGTGAATTTGCAGTCTGCAGTTTGACCATTCATATATTTTAACACTGGTGACAGGGTGGAAAATTACTATTTTGATGCTTTTAATTGCATTTAATTGGTTCATGTAAACAGAGTCTAATTACTCATTTGAAAGTGCCACCACTCGTAATGCAGATATCCGTTCGTGAACCTTACAGCAAACACCTAGCACTCCTGAATGAATAATGCATCAGACCAAAATAGAAAACAGATATATGACAAATTATTTTTCTTTCACCCGTAACAAAAAATATTGCTCAATGCCCATTTTGCTGGCCTGATGAGAGGCCTTTTCCCCGAGTTCCTCTCACAATCCTGTAATAAATCCCAGATCTCAGCTGCTGCCAAAAATGTCCTGGCAATCTGCATATTGTTACTGTCACACTACTGCACAGCCATATCCCTGCTTCATTATTTCACTTAGCCAAATCTCCCCCCACCAGTCAGCGCCAAAGTTACACGGACATTTTAATGAATTGTCAGCAACTAATATTCATAAGATATTGAGCTTGCAGATTGCTCGTACAATAGGACCTAATTAACAACAGGTCCAATCTCTCGTGTAAATCCGTTGTCACCTCTGCAGCTTTCATTGAGTGCTTGTGTGTGTGTGGAATGATTGATGGGCCGTCAAGTGGTGGACTCGGGGATAATTTGACTTCTGAATGAAATAGCCAGTATACTTACCTCTACAAGGCCTGACCTCAGCCTTCCCAACACTAATGAGAACATGTTATAATATTACATGATAATGGAACATAAATCCTTACAGTATGTTAACTCATTTAATCTACGTACAGTCCCCATTGCAGGTCTAGCTTCTAATCCACTTTATAGTTAATGTACGACCATGTGCGTTTGTACCTTGACTGAAAAAGGTTTAATTTGCTTTCAGTCATTTTAGCTGTTGCTTATTATGCTGAGTGATATTATAAACTATTTTTATACTAATATCTATATCTCCTTATATCTATAATATTTCAACTAATTGTTAATGTATTAATAAATCATTTAAATAATTGTAATGAGCCTTTAATTGGGTGTCCTGCCTGATGTCCTGAACTAGACCAAGAATTTTGTAAAACTTTATTTTGATGGTTCTTTTTGATCAATCTGTTGACAATAAGTAACAGTGCACCTACATATCAACAAACTCTCTTTAGAGTGTTAGTAGACTGTCTGATTAATATCTGTTAACTCTTTATTTGTGATGGTGTCACAACAGATATTCTACTGACTATAAGTAACTTTACAAATACTGTACATGTCAACTTATTCCAACCCTTACTCTACCAGTCTACTCTAATGAGAATTACAGTAGTAGATACGCAGAAGCAAAGTTAATTATAGTCAATAGAATATGTTAAAATATCACAAAGTAACTCCAAGTCAATCACACTTCTTTGAACTGCCCACTTAGGAAGCAACACTGATTGACAATCAATTTCACATGCTGTTGTGCAAATAGAACAGACATCAGGTAGAAATTATTGGCAGTTAGCAATACACCCCCAATAAAGGAGTGGTTCTGCACTTGGTGACCACAGACCACTTCTCAGTTCCTATGCTTTCTTGCTGATGTTTTGGTTACTTCTGAATGCTGGAGGTGCTTTTACTCTAGTGGTAGCATGAGACGGAGGCTATAACCCACACAAGTGGCTTAGGTAGTGCAGTTCATCCAGGATGGTACAACAATGCAAGCTGTGGTAAGAAGGTTTGCTGTGTCTGTCAGCATAGTGTCCAGAGCATGGAGGTGCTACCTGGGGACAGGACAGTACATCAGGAGATGTGGAGGAAGTCGTAGGAGGGCAACAATCCAGCAGCAGGACCGCTACCTCGGCTTTTGTGCATGTGTCTGCTCAAATGGTCAGAAACAGACTCCATGAGGGTGGTATGAGGGTCTGACGTCCAGTGTTGTGCTTATAGCTCAACACTGTGCAGGACATTTGGCATTTGCCGGAGAACACCAAGATTGGCAAATTTGCCACTGGTGCCCTGTGCTCTTCAGATGAAAGCAGGTTCATACTGAGCACATGTGACAGACATGACAGAGTCTTTAGATGACGTGAATAACCTTCTGCTGCCTGCCAACGCCACGTTGCACCACAGACTGTCCAGGAGTTGGCAGATTTTTTAATCCAGGTCTGGGAGGAAATCCCTCAGGAGACCATCCGCCACCTCATCAGAAGCATGCCCAGGCATTGTAGGGAGGTCATACAGGCATGTGGAAGCCATACACACTACTGAGCCTCGTTTTGACTTGTATTAAGGATGTTGCAACAAAGTTGGATCAGCCTGTAGTGTGTTTTTCCACTTCAATTTTGAGTATGACTCCAAATCCAGACTTCAATCCGTTAATAAATTTGATTTCCATTGATATTTTTTGTTAAATTTTGTTGTCGCTACATTCAACTATGTAAAGAACAACATATTAAAGAAGAATACTTAATTATTTCAGATCTAGGATGTGTTATTTTAGTGTTCACTTTATTTTTTTGAGCAGTGTTTTTGTGGTTAACCCTAGTAAAATTTTAAGAAAAACTGTGTTGTCCACGTATAACAAATGTGAACATAACCAACAGTAACATATTTTAATAAAACAGCCTATTTTAGAGTACAGTGCTACAATAAATAAGTAAATACATACATTTTGAAATACTTTATGAAGACATTACATTATGAAGATCGGCATTAGGCTTAAAGTAAAATAAAAAAAATATGTTTATTTAATTGAGCTTTCTAGTAATATACGTGACACTGGATCACAAAACAAGTCTTAAGTCGCAGGGGTATATTTGTAGGACTAGCCAAAAAATACATTTTATGGGTCAAAATTCTATATATTTTTTTTTTTATGTCAAAGACCGTTAGAATATCACGTAAAGATTATGTTCCATGAACATACTTGGTCAATTCTCAAATATATAAATATATTAAAACCTAATTTTTAATTAGAAATATGCATTGCTAAGAACTTAATTTACACAACTTTAAAACTAATTTTCTCAGTGTTTGTTTTTTTTTTCTTTTTCTTTCTTTCTTTTTTTTTTGTTCCCTGAGATTCCTATTCTAGCAAACTGTTCATTCATTTAAAGCTCATTTATTTAGGTTATGTATAAATTTCATTTTTTTTAAATTTGACACTCGTCTGGTTCAGGGTCACAAATAACCAGAGGCGAAAATTACATTTACTTGAGCATTGCACTAAAGTAAATTTTTTGAGTATCTGTACTTTACTGAAGTTTTTTTTTTTTTTTTTTTTGGGAACTTATGACTTTAACTTCACTACATTTGAAACACAAATATCGTACTTTTTACATTTCTAGCAAGGTCCTCAAAGTAAAAAGTCGTTTCTACAGTATAGACAGTAAGTGATTTTTTTTCTTCTTTTTCTAATGTTTTAAAGGTGATAGACAAACTATCAGTGACCTGTAATAGACAGTATCATTATCATAAAAAAAAAAAATAAAAAAAATGTTTTGCCTACAAGTAAAGCGGTGTTGCTGTGTAATTATAGGTGTGGTATGATTTGGGTTGGTTTTGCCTGTCAGTGAATTACATTGTGGTACTGTAGAATCACAAAATTTTCGGTCATTAGGTGATACTCACACTTAATGCATTAAGAGTTTGTGGTTATTTCACGCAATTCTGTGAGATCAGGTTGCTTGAGTTAATGGAAGCCTGACTGAATAAAACATAAAATAGGTTATTGTGACTTTTTATCTCACAATTCTGGCATTTTTCTCAGAATTGCTTGATATAAAGTTACAATTGCGTGATATAAAATCATTGCTTGACATAATGTCAGAATTGTGTGATATAAAGTCGCAGAATTCTGAGATATAAAGTTACAATTGTGACTTTATAACTCGCAATTTTCTTTATATCAAGCAATGACTACATATCTCACAATTGTGACTTTATATCACTCAATGACTTCAAGTCACACAACTTTAACTTTATATCTCAGAGTTAGAGTTCTTAGAGTTCTGCGACTTTACATCTAAGGTTAGCCTCCAGAATTCTGACTTTTTTTCTCAGAATTGTGAGATATAAACTCACAATTGCGAGTTATGAAGTCAGATTTTGAGCTGAAAAAAATATGTGTTCTCAGAATTGCGACTTCATATCGCACAATTGTGACTTTATATCACGCAATTTAGACTTTCAAATCACAATTTTGACTTTATATCACGCAATTCTGAGAAAAAAAAGTCAGAATTGCAAGATAAAAAGTCACAATAAGATTTTTGTCTTATTTTATTTAGTGGCGGAAACAGGTTTCCATTGTTTTGTCCTGCTGGAGTGTTAAAATAAAGAAAATGATTGTGTCCCAAAGTAATTTTTTTATTTTTTTTCAGAAAGATGTTCAGGTGTTTAATTTTTTTGTTCAGGTGTTTAATTGTTTAATTCTTAAAGCTCTTTATTACACATTTAGTGTATTCAGTACGTTACTTCAGAGGAATAAGTTAATGCAAGTAACATACAACACTGCAACAATAATGAAACTATGCATGGACTGCAACTTTACTCATAATACTTAAGTACTTTTAAAACCAAGTACTTTAACTTCAACTTGACTTTAACATTAACCATGTACTTTAACTCAAGTACAAATTTGTGTTCACAATGTTCACTTGTAATGGAGTAATATTTGACCAGTGGTATCTATACTTTCACTCAAATACTGGACTTGTGTGCTTTGTCCGCCTCTGCACATAACATAACATGATGTATATTATAACATATTTTGTGTTGTTGGAAAAAAAAAAATGAGTCCATTTAATTATATTTCAGTCAACCTTTGCATAAATGGTAAAAATAGAAAAGGAGGTAACCCACAACCATGGCATTGCTAGCACCATGCTCTACAGTTATAGAGCAACTATATTGCAAAATATGGTGTAAAATAACAATATTCACCCTTGTTATGACGAGAATGCTTGTGCGTTTCATAATGAAATATTATTATTTCCTTACATTTGCAATGGCAAGATAAAATCATTGCAGATGACACTGGATGTTTTCATCTTCTGTTTTGTTCATATTTGTACTACATGTTTGCTATAATTTTAGCTAATTATTGTAAATAATAAACAGATCATTTGAAAATAATATTTTTTTCATTCAATGACATACTGAAAGATGTAAGTTACAGCTGTGATGGACTTGTTGGAGTCTATTATGTCAGATGATGTCTGAATATAGGTAGATGAGTATGAAAGCTAGGCCAGGGTTGTAGGGGAAGGTCACCCCATAAAAGGAAGACTGCAGGCTTTAAATCACAGCCCTCATTGTTGGCTGTCTTTTATCCGACATCCTTGGAGGTCATCATGTGAATGCGGACGGCTATCTCATAACTAATGAATATCCATTCCAGTGTCCTCTCCTCCAACGAACCACCTCCTCACAGCTGGCTCTGAATGGAAGGTCAAGCAGCATATCACTGAAGATAAGACTGTGCGATCACAGGTGAAAAAACAGATAAAGAGAGAGAGAGAGTTGAAAATGGAAAAGAAATAAGGAAAAAGATACCTAGGTTTCTGCCGCTAATAAGCCTAGGTAACGCTTTGATTTGATGTGGGTCAGGGTCACATTGCACTCCTTTTAAGATGAAATAAAGATGGCGGAACTATTCATTTAAAAGGAAAAGAGAGAATCACCGAGGTCTGATCACTCTCATCTGCAGTCCAGCTCAAACCAGAGTCTGAAAAATGAAATGCTCTCTGACTTCTGCTGTAATAGTCACCTGTGGATTCTTGGCCCAAATGAGAAATAGTATACTTACGGTTGCCTCTGAATTGATTTCATGGTAAAATACCCACTGTACTGAATTAACCACAGGATATTGTGCAATATTGTCCAGACGGTAGTTTAGCCCAGTCCTGAATGCAATCAACCAAAGCATTTTTATTCTTTGTACAAGAAGCCATTCTGAACTTTTTCTGTAAGGATACAATGTAATAATGACTGGCCACATTCCAGTTGCCAGAGAGGTGAAAGGAATATATCCGTTTAAGCATAAAATATGCTGCCACATGCTGTAATTTTACCAACCTCCATTATGTTGCACTGAGTGCAAGCCTGGTTGCTAATTGTTTCCTGTTAATGAACCTGTGGTTTAGAATGGCAAGTCTGAGCAAGTCGGCAAACAACTGGTGGTGTGACTAATTTTTCAAAGCAGCAAAATATAAACCCTTGGGAGAAGGAGGAGAACATACAGTGACTGTGGAGACATAAACGTCTAGGTTACGAACGTAACACATGTTCCCTGAAGGAGGGAACGGAGACGTTACATGTGGGAACTCGCCAGAGAGACCAATCGCCTTTGAGCTTTATACAGAAGGCCAATGAATATTGGCGTGCACTTGATTGCGCTCAGGTGCACCTCATCACTGTGTGAGTATAAGAGGGCACGAG
>JAUCNO010002248.1:0-13079 GCA_032353835.1 Enteromius viviparus
GTTTATGTTCACATACAGCTACATGACACCCTGCATGAACAATAATTTTTGAAAAAGCATAATAGGGGCACTTTAAAGAATTGATTAGCAAATTATTGTGCAAAAGAAGTATTTTGTCAATAACAAAATTTTATCTCAATACTATGTTATATACCTTTTGTTGGCAGCAATGACAGAGGTCAAATGTTTTCTGTAAGTCTTCACAAGGTTTTTACACACTGCTGCTGGTATTTTTGCCCATTCCTCCATGCAGATCTCCTCTAGATCAGTGATGTTTCAGGGCTGTCGCTGGGCAACACAGATTTTCAACTCCCTCCAAAGATTTTCTATGGGGTTGAGATCTGGGGACTGGCTAGGCCACTCCAGGACCTTCTTACAAAGCCACTCCTTTGTTGCCAGGGCGGCAGAGATGGGGACAAGTCACATATGATCAAGTCCAAGCAAGTCTCAAGTCTTAACTATCAAGTCTTGAGTTTAGTCTCAAGTCACAGTTAAGAAAAATTAAGCAAGTCAAATCAAGCCAAGGGTTCAACCTAAGCAAGTCAAGTCGAGTCCTGATAAGTTTCAAGCCAAGTCAAGTTGCAGTTCTAAAATAAACAAATATATTTTACATCCATAATGGACAGAAAGTGAATAAAGTGCTTGTTGTGAGTGATAGACAGGGACATGCAAACTGTAAACATTAAACTAAATTATTTTTTTTTTTTTATAATGTAAGGAAAATAAATTGTAAATATACATTAATTGTGATGATGAAAAAAAGTGATGATGTATGTGCTTTAAGTTAGGTTCTAGCAATTACAGATTTTCATGATTACACACACAGAAATGGAGATACTTATATGTACTGACAGAAGACTTAAGCATTTATACAGGCTGTGAACCTTATAAACTAAGTATTGTGACTGCAAATTTACCTAGTATATGTTTTATATATGATGCTTAAATACTTATGCAGTCCATTATAAGACACAGTAGGGAATTTATCCACTCTTTTTCATCTAGTGATGGGAATCTCGTTAATCAAAATGAACGGATCTTTTTCATTTCAGCAGAAAATAATGTTAATATAGCCCAGTGAGGAAGTTATGAAGCTTAATGGTCATTTCTGCGGTGGACACGCAATATACACGTTTCATACATAATATATAATCTGATAACGTTATTTGTTTTCTATTTGAACTGGTTTCATGGTTATACAGCACACAACATTTTGTTGTTATTGCGAGTGTACACAAAAAAATGTATACACTGAACCGATTCGGGATTAGGGCCAAGCAATAATAAAAAACGATTAATTCATTACATTAGTAATTGTTTCATTAAATTGACTATAAAGAATTCTACTTTCTTATCTTTCCTTGTGGTTCTTGAAATGCAGGATGAAATTTGACTTTGTGGTTGTCGTGTCGGCTATTCTTGCATTTCATTAATTTTTTTATTGGTACGGTCCAGTTCTTATAACCAAACGTGACTGATTGTGGAGCTCAACTGTCTGTCATGTCCGGCGCGGTTTGCGTTGTGCAGCCTTAAGGGCGCAGGCGTCAATTATGGTGCTGCTGAGTCACAATTATTTTATTAAACAAATTATATTTAAAAGTTCAAGTCATTGTAGAGTCTTCCACTTTAAGTCATGTCAAGTCTCAAGTCAAAGTCAACTTAAGTCAATTTCTTATTTCCATGAAGCAAGTCACAATTCCTGACTCGAGTCAAGTCATGTGACTCAAGTCCCCGTCTCTGCCGACCAGTGTGTTTGGAATCATTGTCATGCTGAAAGACCCAGTCACGTTTCATCTTCAATGCCCTTGTTGATGGAAGAAGGTTTCGACTAAAAATCTCACGATACATGGCCCCATTCATTCATTCATGTTTCCACACTGATGCTTCACAGTAGCTTTGGTGTTCTTTGGATGCAACTTAGGATTCCTTCTTCTCCAAACATGACAAGTTGAGTTTTTACCAAAAAGTTCTATTTTGGTTTCATTTGACCATATGACATTCTGCCAACCCTCTTCTGGATTATCCATATGCTCTCTAGAAAACTTGAGACAGGCATGGACATGTACTGGCTGAAGCAGGGGGACACGTCTGGCACTGCAGGATTTAAGTCCCTAGCGGCGCAGTTCATTACTGATGGTCTTTGTTACTTTGCTCCCAGCTCCCTGCAGGTCCCCCCCGTGTGGTTCTGGGATTTTTGCTCACAGTTCTTGTGATCATTTTGACCCCATGAGGTACAGTAAGCACACATCTAAAATAACGAAGGAGAGGCTTCACAACAACTCTGTGACTGTTCTTGAATGGCCCAGCCAGAGCCCTAGCTTAAACCCAATTGAGCATCTCTGGAGAGACCTAAAAATGGCTGTCCACCAACATTTACCATCCAACCTGACAGAATTGGAAAGGATCTGCAAGGAGGAATGGCAGAGGATCCCCAAATCCATGTGTGAAAAACTTGTTGCATCTTTCCCAAAAAGACCCATGGCTGTATTAGATCAAAAGGCCGCTTCTACTAAATACTGAGCAAAGGGTCTGAATACTTTGGACCATGTGATATTTAAGTTTTATCTTTTTGAATAAATCTGCAAAAATGTCAACAATTCTGTGTTTTTCTGTCAATATGGGGTGTTGTGTGTACATTAATGAGGAAAAAATTAACTTAAATAAAAAAAAGAGTAAAAAAATGTAAGGAGGTCTGAATACTTTCCGTACGCACTGTATACCTGTTAATTAATTATAATATGAGATATAACATGAGAGAGAAAATATTTCTAAATATTTCTATGTGTGTCAACACACAACTTGGCATAATTTGAACAGGAGCATGAATGCATGATTTGAAGTTTGTTCACATTTTTTGTTACTTTTCTTTGGTAGTAACTTAATGGCTATGGTAATGAGTCCTCCAGCATACAGCCCTGAGGAGAAAGCAAACGAGAAGCCGTGGATTAAACCCTCACCTCCTCTCTTGCTCTCAGTATGTGGTTTGGCTTCGGGGCTGACATGCAGGGACAGCGGGCTGCTCTCCTCTGCACTCTGCTTGTTTTTCAGGTTCTTCCTCACTAGGCTCTGAATGAAGGATAAAGAAAAAAAGAAGGCGCAAGACCTGGTAAAGAGCAACCCGCACCTGATTAACAGAACAAATCAGCCAAAACAATGGCTGCTGGGTCATTAATACAGAGATCAGTGACAATGTCCCTCGGCTGTTACTCCCACAGATCAATTCACTTATAAATTACAAAAGCACGGCGTGAATTAACATTTCAAACCCAGTGGCTTTGCAGGCCCTGGCTCATGAATTTTGTAGTGGGTGATGTAGAATGTTTTGTGAATGTGTGACCCTGGTGTTTTCCCACAGGGCGGTATCGCACCTCTTGCTGCACGCTGTTGAAAAGGGCAGCGTAGTCTCGGTCTTTCTCCATCAGCTGGACGTGTGTGCCGTGCTCTGCTATCTGACCGTCCTTCATTAACACCACCTCATCACACTCAGGCAAGTACTGTAGAGCAAACACACCCACGGGAAAGGACACAGAGCGTCAGAGAATACCGTGAGAAGACCTTCTACATTAACCCAACCCTATGCATATTAATATCACATTTGAAGGCATTTGCCCAATACAAAAAAAAATCTTTATCAGTAACAGCAAATATTAGATATATCCTCAAGCATAATGATATCATATAAACAGAAAATATTACCAAGTTTTATGTTTTTAAGTATTAAATCTTTGTTAATTAAAATAAAGCTGAAATAAAATAAAGTGTAAATAAATCAATGAAAAATGTAATTAAAAAACTATGAAAATTAGAAGTGCTGCCTTGGTAACTAAAGCCTGAAGTGACTTGTGGCCAGGTATGGTGATCCATACTTGGGATTTGTGCTCTGGATAAAACCCATCAAGGTGCACACACACCGCAGTGAACACACACACACACACACACCGTGAACACACACCTGGGGAGCATCTGGGGGAATGGTGCCTTGTTCAAGGGTCTTACCTCAGTCGTGGTATAAAGGGTGGAGAGAGCCCTGGTTATTCACTGCCCCCACCTACAATCTGCCCCATTAGTGGAATACGGTATGTGATTTTTGCCCTGATTCTACAGTATGAACAAGTTGACTGTAGTTGAGGAAAGTCAGAGCCAGTTTGCAGATTGAAGCTGACAGATTCCACTGAAAATCAGGTAGTGTATGATGGCCAACAGACTGATTTTTTAGCTTCAGACTTTGATTCTATCCAGTCGGAGAACATTTTCTATATGTTTATCTGGTTTTAGAACCCATTTGTTTTCATTTGTCATGTGTCTCCTAGCAACAAGGTGCACATTTTCGGAACAACTTTAAAGTCCGTCAAGAACAATTCACATCACACAGCCCTGTCAGGCGTTGGTTGAAGTTGTTTTCATTAAAATGGCAGCAAACACAACTTCACCCACAGCTTCTACTTTTGTTTTGTTTACCATTTTTTCATGACACACAAAGTTAATAATAGTAAAAATTGGATTGTGAATACAGGATCATCTATTTTTTTTCCCCAGTCAGCGGACATGACTCTTATTTTTCATAAGATTCTAGGTCCATCAGCCAACTTGAGCCAGCTTGTTTTTTGGAGTTTGTTGGCATTTGTCCGTGTGGTGTGAATTGGCCTTTAGTGTATGATCCTCACTTGTGTAGTGTATGATGCCCAGTTTTCCTTTGTCACTAATTACAGAGTTGGTAAGTGTATGAGGCCTAGTGTTTTATAAATCTGTTTAGATCTTAAAAGTCATGTAGTGTATTCCAGCTATAACTGAAATAAGTTAAGCTTAACCATTAACATTACTAAAATTACAATTTTATTAAAATCCTTAAAAAAATACAATCTCAGTAAAGCTTGCTGGATGAGTACAGCGTCAACTCTCCTAATCTGTGCTGTGTCTATGCGGTACATCACATGCATACACAAGCCTCTTGCCTGCAGCTGGTGCGTGACAAAGACAACAGTCCTGCCCTTGGCTGCGCGGCGGATGGCGCTGTGGAATAGGTGTGATCCAACCCGAGTGTCGACGGCGCTAAGGGGGTCATCGAGCAGAAGAACGGGTCTCTCGCTGTACAGAGCCCGGGCCAGACTCACTCTCTGCCGCTGGCCACCGCTCAGATTAGCTCCTCTCTCTCCTATCTGCAGCAGATCAATCACAGAATGCACTGCATTTGTTTAACTGAAAACTAATATGTGATTGTGGACAACAAAATCAGTTATAAGGGTACATTTTTTTGCAAATTGAGATTGTTAAACATACCGTAAATAGAACTAAATGTTACTTTTCTGTTCACATACACTTGCTTCAAAGGTGAGTAAAAGACAAAATAATTTACATTTTTAGGTGAACTATCCATTTAAGACTAGTTTTGTGCTCAAGGGTCAGAAATGAGTAAGATTTGAACAACATTGTGCTGTGATTGTGTTTGTCGAGGTCAGAAACTATATTTGGAGCGCTGTAATGCAGATACCTCAGTCATATCGCCATATGGCAGCTCAATAATATCGGGAAATAAACAGCAGGCTTCCAGGACTGAGTTGTACCTGGTGAGAGACGAGCACAAAACTTGTTTAATTAAAAAAAAAAAAAGGCCAAAGTCATTTTTATGCAGAACTTATGTATGCATGAACACAGCTCCCTACTTCTCCTCGATGTATTTTTTCCCAAACAGGATGTTCTCCCTGAGGGAATCGTTGAGGATCCAGGCCTGTTGAGCAACATATGCGAAGTCTCCGTTTACAGCTACTGAGCCGCCAAGAAGGGTCATCTAGACAGAAGGCGGAGAATCAGACCTATACATCTGCTTTCACCCTGCTGAGAGGACCAGCTGCTTTATGTCCAGGCTGCTTTATGATGGTTAAAGGGGTGGTTATAAAAAAATAAAGGTTTTTCATTATTTACTCTAATTTCGTGCCAAACCCATATGCTGTTATTTCTCAGAGGAACTCATAAGGAGAAAAGCTCATCCTTTCAATAAAACAACAGCTGTCAAGCTTCAAAATCAACAAATACCCTAATATTGTAGCATATGACTTGTATACTCGTCTTCCAAAGTCATTCGGTAACTTTTGTGAGAAAACATACTTTAAACGAAAAAGGCCACAGATTTTCCATATCCCACTATGTTTTTCCCTCAGTTTAGACGAGTTGACATATTTCTTATTACTACTTCATATCTCTTATTATTACTGCACAGAGGTCGAAGTGCTCTTCCACCATACCTTACAGTTATCTTTAAAAAAATAAATAAAATGTTTTATTTTGTGTCACCATACTTACTCGTGAAACTACTCACGTAACCGTCTTTAAATAGGGAGAACGTGGAAGTGTGTAGTGGTTTCTAAATTCATCCCAGTTTGGATCATAAGGTATGAATGGAGCTAAGCTAATTGCTAACATAGTGGCATCACGCACAAGAGTGATTAAGTGCACACACTGAGGAGAGAGAGATGTGCATCGATTCGTTTAGGTTGAGGGAAGGAAATACTGTAGTAGAATATGGAGAACTGGTGGAGGTTTTTTTTTATAATTTCAGGTGTTATTTACTAACAATTGTCCCTTCCTTGATATAAATTAGTGCTGTTTTATTAAACAAGTACAATTATGAATTAGCAAAGTATTGCAATTTATTGATGCAAAGCTGAATTTACTTTAGTCTTTAGTGTCACATGATACTTCAGAAACCATTCTAATATGCTAATTTACTGCCTAAGAAACGTAAAATATTATGAATGTTGAAAACAGTAGTGCAGCTTAATATTTTTGTGGACACTGGGATATGCTTGTTTCTAGTATTCCTTGTTGAACAGATGAAGCTCAAAATAGCAGTATTTATTTGAAAAAGGAAACATTTTCTGCTCATTTTAAACCAATGGAATGAATCCTTATGTCTATCTTTCTTAAAAAAAAAAAACCCAAACCAAATAAACCCCATTCCCACTGACCCCCATCTTTTGAACACTATTGTGTGTAATTCCTCACTTGTCCAAGCAGAGCAGATAACAGCGAGCTCTTTCCACTGCCGACTCCTCCACAAACCCCAATCAGCAACCCCTGGTGTACAGCGCAGAAAACAGGGCAGCAAATTACATCACAGATATTTTATGAAAGTAGATTGAATTTAATGCTTGTTGTGAAAAGTTCTGTGAATGATGCTGCACGCAAGACTTGAGCTTTCCATGAAAATGTGTTTTTTGTTTGAATATAACGCTATGTGATGATGTATCAGTACCTTCCGGATGCAGAGGTCTATGCGGTGCAGGGTTTTGTGCAGCGGAGGTCGGATGCTCTGTGTGGAGGAGATGGTGCTCTGTGGGCTCTCCTGCTCCATGTGTGTCAGGAGATGCTCTGCATTGGGCTCCTCGATCTTCTCTTTGCTGTCTTCTGTGGTGATGTATAAGCTCAGTTTCTCTCTCCTCAAAACTCTCCTCATGCCTCCTCTTTTCTGCTGGGCTCGGCTCTTTTTCCTCGGTGAGCTGCAGGTCTTCTCCCAGGCCAGCGTGGCATCTTTAAACTCCACCACGTTATAAGGATCTTGAGTTTTGTTTGAGATCAGCTCCCTGTCCTCCATCATAAACAGCTTCTGTGGGTGTAAGAGGAGGCATTAAAACAAAGCTTGTTTAGTAAACATTCTCCCATGAGAAACATTTTGTCATCATTTACTCAATGCCATGTTGTTCCAAACCTTAATGTCTTTCTGTGAACATTTAAAAGATAAGTACTGCAGAATATTCAGGCTCTTTCTTATAATAATTGTGACTTTAAGACTGGGACAGTTATACTGTGGAAGTCAATGAGGACAATCAACTGTATGGTTTACAACATTCATCAAAATATATACTTTTACATTCCAGAGAATAAAGAAACTCATATACAGTAGGATTGAAACAATGTTGCAGTACAGTGTTGCACATTATAACCAATCACATAAGATTATGCTGAGTTTATGAACACAACGGCCAATCAGAAGCATTCAATGCTTTTTTTTGTTTGTCTCGCACTGAATAAAAGAGATTTATTAATCATACAATATGGACAGCTTCATTGACTACAGTGGGGATGTTTTTTAAAGTGCATGAACTTGCACTAGAAAATCTTTGCAAATTTTTTTGTAGCTGAAGATGAAGATGGAAGGCATGTAGTAGATTGTTACAAGAGGGATTTCAACAAAGTTTGATCATGTTAATAATTTAGAGGACTTGACACTGTAGGCTTTAAAGAGTTAATAGGGCTATTGCACAGCTTTAGAAGACTTATATATGGATCACTTTTATTATACATTTATGGCGCTTTTTGTCCTTTTTGGAGTCCCAGACCCTATTTTTTTGGGTGTATTGAGAAAGATTTGCCTTGATGTTCCTTTTGTGCTGCACTGAAATTAATTCACATTTAAAAAAAACACACAAAGGTGAGGAAATAATGACAGAAGTGTAATTTTTGGTCTGTTTGTGGGTGTGATTTGGACCTGAAAGCGCTTCACGGCCACGGAGCCTTCGGATAAAGCACGCACCGCCAAGGGCGTGACCTTTAGAGCAAAGGTCATGGAGTTGAAAACAGCGACGACGGTGAAGACCTGCGGGTTGTGACAGAAATGCAAATAGGTCTCCGTGAGTTTAAGTTTGGAGTTGTTTACGAGCATTGGGTAAAAAGGGAAGGGCAGAAATACGGCTGTACCTGAGCTGCGGTGAGATCATAACCCAAAGCCATGTGAAGAGTAAAAGTGCATACGCTGGCTATCACCACCACCAATGGAGCAACACCCACCGTCAGGCTCTGAACACAACCAGCCCACTCCAGGATACTCCTCTCCTCTGATCGAACCCCTGGAGATGTCAAAGAAATGAGAGATGGTTTTCTGTTCAATGGCTGCATTCACAGTCAGTGTTTGAGATTGACATATGTACAATTAACAGGTGTGACCCTCTAAATGTCCTGGAGCCGCTAGCATACATTTATCAGACTAGTCTTACAAGTTAGTCACAAATGATTTATAGCTAGTCTAATTTAAATAGGCTGACTTAACCTTGCTGGTCAGTATAATTTTTAAGAAAAGGTGAAGAAAAAAAAAGGTATGTGATTTTTTTGACTGTATAAACACAAAAACAAACAAACAAACAAACACACCATAATAAGTCTGCAAATACTTTTTGTTTCCCTGAAGAATATTGACACAGCCAGTTGTTCAACTTTGAAATGTGCGTTCTGTGTCAGAATGTCTGTTTTTGTTTTAGTCTGTGTGAGTCCGCCCACTGCTAGTTGAACCAATAGTATTTTGACACCTCAGGTTGCCAGTCAGTGGAAAATGCTGTGTATTGCAGCCACGGAAACCAGAAAATATTTTTTTTTGATAAATTAACTCAAAGGCCTGTTCACACCTAACACAATGACTATAAAGATAAAGTTCTAAAATTCGTTTTTTAACATTAATGAAGAGGCCATGCCACAACGATAATGATAAAAGCACAGAGAAACAATAACGTTGGAACAATTTCCAGAACAAATTTTTTCAGCTGAGGAATGATAAATATCGGCATCCTGCTATCACAAGCTGAATTCAAAGCAGCAGACCGCATTCACTTATACTTATTGTTCACTGGTGTGGACGCTAATATAGTTATCTTTACAGTTATCGTGTTTGGTGTAAGAGGGGCTTAAGGCAGTCAGTTGTGCTCCTGGCAAACTTCAGAAAACTTGTTATAGGGACCACTTTTCTAAAACATGTATTGTGTTTTTTGTCATTTTTGGATTCCTAGTTTTCATTCATTAAATTTGATTGAAAAAGAGCTGCCTGGACATTCTTTAAAACGTCTAAATGAATACAAATTAATTGGTAACACTTTGGAATAACGTTCCATTGTGAGTAATTTAAAAGTCATTTATTATCACATAAGTTAAGTGATTAGTTAATGATGAAATGAATCTACAAAACATTCACAAAGGATTAATAAGTGATTATTATGTTTAGTTGGTTAATTTACAAGTCAATTACAAGTTGTGATATGTTGAAAAAGCACAAAAAAAATGTTTATTTTTTTTATTTTTTGTTTTTAATTTGATAAAGTATGTAAACCCTTTGTTTCATTAGAACAGATGATATGTTGGGTAAAGATGGTAAACACATGGAGTATTTTAGCTCTATGCACCTCATGTGAACTTCAGTTGAGGGTAAAATTAGTACACTCCACACAGAACACAAATCTGTCCTAAAAAAAACATTTTTTGTGTGCTTTTCAGCATATCACAACTTCAAACATAATAATCACTTATTAATCATTTGTGAATGTTTTGTAGATGAACATTTCATCATTAACTAATCTCTTATAAATGACTTACAACAGAACGTTATTCTAAAGTATTAGCAATTAATTTAATACTTATCTCAGTCCCAAAAAAAAGAAAAAGAGTTCTATTTCGCATTTTCCAAATTCATTTTTTAAGCTCTAAAAATGAAGATAGGCCTTTAAGGCAGACATTTCTAATGTATTAGTTATAATTTTTTAAATACGACCATAATGTTTTTCCATCTTTCAACACAGTGTCTTATTTACACGAGCCACACTATGTTCCATCCGGCAGCAACAGTGAGGATTGCGACTGTAACAGAAGACAGATCATAATCATAACTGGGATGTTGCAGTAGATGGGAATGCTGAGGCTCTGGCTAGTGTCCAATGCCCCATTTCACCTCCCTCTGCTGCACTAATATTTGTCTCCCGACTGGCCGCAAGCTGGCACATTCATTCAGTGCCGTTCTCTGGACCACAGCCAAAGTGTTTTGCTGATGGTCTAAACAACCAGAAGCGCTGGACGTAATCTCTGAAAACATTGCTGGATCTACATAATTCATAAATAGAAGATGTTAATCTATGCAGGTTGTGATATTTTATTCAGAAGTGCATGCAAAAAAAAAGGTGTAAATAGAGCAAAGAAGGCCATTTATTCTTCATTAATGCTACATAACAGAGAGCATTTGAGGTAAAAACGGATTACTGGAGCAGTATATCCCAGTTTAATGGGTTAAATGATCTGTTTTCTCCATAGACAGCATTTAAGACACAACATAAATGGTACTTGGCTGGACATTTTATACGTAATAAAATGGCATTCAAAGATTTTATTTTAAAGAAAGGATATATTAAAATATTGTTCTAATATAAGACACATATCAAATGAATATTTCATTTATAATATTAATGTTTGATTCATTTCATGAACTATACCTGATTTCTAAAAGGATGATTTTAATACTTTTTGAGACCACTCTACCATTCAAAATCTGAGGTGGTGCTGGTTGTTAATAACAACAGGGAATAATAACGTTACAATATTTGCTAATCTTTGTAATGTCAATAAAAATACAGGAATTAGCTAAAATACATTAAATAACATCAGACACAACTTTTGAATTTTATAATGGATTACATGTCAGTAAGATTTATTAGTTAATTAATTTATGTTTTTGAAAGGCTGCATTTATTTGATCAAAAATACAGTTAAAAGTTATATTTTAAAATATTATCATAATTTGACAAAATTAACCACAATATAATTTCAAATCTTAGTGATACGTCTAGTTGGCGCTAAAAAACATATTATTTTAAATGTTGAAAACAGTTGTGCTGCTTCATATTTTTTTAGAAGAAATTTTATTTTTAGGATCTTTTGAAGAAAAGGCAGTTCAAAAGAACAAGATTAATTTGAAATAGAAACCTATTGCAGCATTATAACTGTCTTTACTCTCACTTATGATCTATTTCATGCTTCATCGTTAAATAAAAGTATGCATTTCTTTAAAAAATAAAACTTCTAAATTTTGAACAGTGGCATAGACTCACATCACCTAAATTGTTCTTATTTAACATTCAACAAAGTCAAACTGTCCCAAGGCATTACATCAGAAAGAGCGTTAAATGCTTTTGTGAGTTAATCTGGAAGCTCAGCGACTCTCAGGACATTTCAGTGCTTGAGGACTGAGGAAGGACAGAGCCAAGACAGCGGATTAGGAAACATGTTCTTTTGAAAGCAGCCCAAAACCACAGAGATGATCCTATGGGGCAGTCCTGGATAGGGGGTTGGACTTGTAACCCGAAAGACGCGGGTTCGAGTCCCATGTCCGGCAGGGATTGTAGGTGGTGGGAGTGAATAACCACTACTCTCTCCACCTTCAATACCACGACTGATGTGAGGCACTGGCTGCCCACTGCTCCGGGTGTGTGTTCACGGTGTGTATGTGTGCACTTTGGATGGGTTGAATGCAGAGCACAAATTCCAAGTATGGGTCATAATACCTGACCACAAGTCACTTCACTTGATTTCCATGGAGACTATGGCATCTAAGCCTTATTCTCACTTCCTGTTTGGCTGAGTCAGTGCTATACTGTGCAGTCGTGCGCTGTCTTACTTTGGATGTTGTTGGCAAACGCCGTCTCCCAGCAGTACATCTTAATGAACTTAATGCAGCCCAGGATCTCGTTCATCAGCCGGACTCGCCGGTCCGAAACCGCCACACACCTTTTACGGAAATATGCTGTCAAGCGGGAGGTCAGCATCTGCAGGAAATAATTCAAATGTGAAGAACAACAGAAGGCTACAGTGTGTCCCGACTCAAAGAAATCCCACAACGATTAAAACTGTTAGTGTGTGGACCAAGGCAAGCATGTAGTTCAAAAGTACAGACATTTTAGGTATCAATTTAGATTATGGAACATTATTTAGTGTTAACTAGTTGCTTTTTAGCATGCATGTTGGCTGTTTATTAGAAATCTAAAAGCACACATGAGACCATAGGACAATATCTGGCTGAGATACAACTGTTTTATATAATTATAATTATTTATAAAAAATAATTATAATTTAATGCAGTAAATCTAGGTTAATGAAATTACCATATATGGTTCCTCGCCAGTCTATGGTCATCTTTTTTCCAAAATGGTCATATATTTACAATGTTAAAAACAGACATAAAATATAGATAAATACATAAAATGTACATAAACCTTTTTTCATTTAATTAATTTATTTTTCCCCCTTTTTTTTTTTTTTTTTTGCTTTATTTTTTTTAA
>JAUCNO010002249.1:0-13078 GCA_032353835.1 Enteromius viviparus
ATTTTGAAAGTATTTACATGTAAATGCATTTATATATTTATTTTCTTATATTTGATATTATATCTAAATATATTTAATATGTAAACATAATAGATTTTCATTAAATATATACATGCATGTGTTTGTATTTATATATACTTAATAAATATACACAGTACATACAAATATTGTGATTAATCGTTTGACAACACTAATATATATATATAAATATATATATATACATATATGTGCGTGTGTGTGTGTGTGTGTGTTGTAATCTATAATGTCAAGAACTTTATTTATATCCAAAGTAGGTAGTATCCAAAGGAAACTTTTACATTCATGTATTTAGCAGATGCTTTTATCCAACAAAACCTTACAGTGCATTCAAGGATTACAGATTCATGCATTAGGTTCATATTGACTGTCTTTGCCTGCATGTTAATGAAAGCAGATATATAATATTCCACATGGACAGACAAAGAGAAAGTCCAAAGTACTGCGTTTTGAAACTGCCCATCTGAGCATGGAGACTCTGATATCTGCCTCTCTTGTGTATATAACACCATACCCATTCTCTGAGGGACCAGGCCACTCACAAATGCACACACACACCTCATCACCATGGAACACTGACCCAGAATTCCCGGTGCTCTTGATCAGATCAGCACGGTACGAGCGCTATCCACAATGACACTCCGTCGAGATGTTAGAGGTGAAGGGAGAGAGAGAAAGAGCATGGATGCTGTTCACATGCAAACCTCCCTGCAATGCCCTACACGAGGCAGTGTCACAAAACACATGCGCACAAATTGCCAAGTTTCTTAAACTGAACAATAATCATTTATATTAAGCAGTCCATTTTAACATAACTACAGTTTGTTGTCGGAATCAATGGTTTGCGCAAACCATTTAAATAGACCTGAAGAGTGTGTTGCACCAGGCCTCTGTAGGGTTCCCAAGCTCATGTTTAAAAAACTATGTCAGTATTGTAATGAAGAGGAAAGGCAAGGAGGGGCGTACTGGACAGAAAAGAAAGAGAGTGAGGCAAATGCAATGCAAGATATAAATCAGTGTCTCTTTTATTTATCATGTTGCAATTTCATTTGTTTTGAACTGATTTTGAATAGAAATCTGCAATTTCTAGACGTTCCAATGCCTAAAATGGAACTGAGACACATACGTTCTTACTGATAGCTGAAAGCGCAATCAGATCACTCAAGATATTTCATAAACAAGGTCAGAGGATGTGTAAAAGTTTGTGAACGGTGGGCGTTTTAATTCTGCTGATGTTTCTGTAGAGTGCTGCGGGCGCAGATTCAGTGTAGGCCTGGCTATAAGCCATTCAAAGACAACCCCACTGAGCTTTGGGGCTTATACAGATCTGTAGGTCTGTTACTATGTAGAATAGTGAAATGATGAATCTGTGCACTCAGCCTCACGCCAGCCACTGCCCTCTAGTGGAGCTTCCAGGCCTTGCAAGGCAACTAAACTGCAGAGCTGGTCGTAAACAGCACATGGAGGCTTCATGCAATAACCTTGCGTCTTAAAGGAACAATGCAAACGTCTATTTTTAAATGATCAGTGTGCTATTAATACAGAAAGGGGCAGAAGGAAGATAACAGAGGACGAAAGAGTCAGAAGGTCAGAGAATAGTCAATACGTTAATATGTTTACCCACAATCTCACTGAGTTAAGAAGAGGACACATTTGTGCATGTGGAAATGATGGTGAATCTAGAAATTTAAATATATAGAATTATAACCAAACAAATTATAGCTGAAGCTCTTTTATAAAACTAAACATGTTTAAATGTATCTTATTAGCTCAAAGGTTCACTTAATAAAATAGTATAAATTAAGTGAGTTTGGGGTGGGACTAGTTAGCCATTCTGTCTCGCAATTTCCGGTTGGTGTCACTAGTGGTGCCAAATTACAAACTTCACCTTAGTGGGTTTTTTTTAAACAAATAATTTCAATGCACACATCTTAATCATCAGACATTAGGTGGAATATAGTTTTATTAAGACTTATAATACAGAAATAGTAAAGCTTAAAAACACATATTTTAAAAATGTCTACAGCAGCAAAAGCAAGTGGAGAAACCTGCATAAGAGCAGAGTTTGTGCTTATCTCATGTGCTAAAGACACTCGAGTGAGCTACAAATCACATACAGGACAGCACACGCTGGAACACTTGGGGAAAATACAGTTTCTGTAGCTTGATTTTTAAAGGTGCACTCAGTGAATTCACCATTTCCAAAAAAAAAAGTAAGCAGCACTTTTCAGCACTGATAATAATAATAATAATAAATGTTTATTACGAAGCAAATCAGCATTTAAGAATGTGACACTAAAGAACGGAATAATGAAGCTGAAATGTCAGTGTTGCATCACTATATTTTCAAATATATTCAAATTGTAGAGAGACATCTTTAAAACAACTCAAACCTTAACTTTCAAAATAATTGAATTATAGATGTTGGCAAAACGTCTACACTAGCACTAAGAAGTGAGAACTTCAACATCAGAATAGGGAAAATAAATATTACTGAGTGGACCTTGAATTCTTTGAAAGTTCTGTGATGTGAGTATACTGAAATTTAATTGAGTTTTTATAACAATGCATTAAAAATTGTCATTAATAATAAAGGTCCATATTGACTGTATATGACACACATTACTCTACACAAACACACATCAGTGCATCGCTCGTGACAGTGATGTCAATTGAAGGTTTTCAGCATAATTGTGTAAAATGAACAAAAAACAGATCTAGTCTGGTTTCTTCAACATATGCTGAATTAAATGAATTAAAGTAGGATTAATTGTCCATGCGCACTGAGTCCGTAATTTTAATGTTTTTTTTTTTTTGCTTTGTTTTGTTTTTCACATTCGTCCATTCTTTCCTTGCTACAGATGCAAAAATGCAGAAAAACAAACCTGATTCAAAAAATGTTATGACGGATGAAAATTTCGGAGGCAGTGTGTAAACATGACTGACACAACATGAGGTTGTATTTATTTTAACATGCGAAAACGTCAGACACAATGTGCAATATCCACAAGAATTTAACACAACTCTCCCAAAGAAAACTAGAAATACTTCTGAATTATATCAACAGTTCTGTTAAACTATTTTATAGCTGAATAGACCATCAGAAAAAAATATAAATCTTGACATAAAACTCTATATTCTCTATATTTCAAAATCTATTTCTTATTAAAAGTCTTTTGAAAATGACAACTGCAAATGTTCCCTTTAACTCAAACATTTCTGTGAATGTAAAAAAAAAAAAAACCTGTTTCATTAATATCCCTTTTTTTGTTAGGTTTATTTTGATTGTACGTATTTGTTGTATGCCTATGCAAAATACGGAGAATTCACTGGCCTTCTTATTTTTGTCAAGCTTGTTTCCCTTGTACAGCTTATTCTCAAATAAACAATATGGCACAAAAAACCTATTGGACCAAACATCTTGACTAAATTAACCAGAAAGATCACCCACAAACCAGTCCAAACCAGCATGAGAAGAGACCTGGGCCAGCTGGTTTAAGACATACATCCCTGGTTGCACAACATTAGAAATATGTCACAAATAGCCTGCTGAAGTGTTGGAAATATTCACTGATTATTATTAATACCTTCTGTTCTTTCATCTTCAGCAACAACTGAGCAATGAACACATTTGAACTCAATGAATTAGAGATACAGAGGACAGCAGTGTGTTTGCATTCAGTCGCATACAGCTGATCAATCACAGGATGATGTTAATTTCTGCATTGATTTAATTAGGAAGTTGAAAATTCGCAATGGCCTAATAGCATTCAACATCTCTCGCATTTAAATCCATTTAAGCTATTTATCATCTAGATCCACTCACATAATGACATGACTTTCCCAGACTGTTCGTCAGTCGAGAGCGTGTGCTAAATTTACCACTGGCTGACTCTTTAAGAAACGAATGCTTAACTATGCTGTGATGTTGCAAATTGGAATGCAATGTCGCCATAGTAACACGTTCACTTTATTTTCAGGTACATGTGAAACTAGCCAACGTGACTGCAAACAACTTGCACTGACTTGTTCTAACAGATTGTTTTAAAAATAGTACCGCTCTGACCGAACACTTAAGAAAGAAAGGCAGTGAAACATTAAAGACTGTTAGTTTTACTCAAATGATTGGTACTAATACAGATCAGACATGTTAGCTTGGTTAAAAAAACCTAGCGAGGTGCCTATGTTTTAGTTACATTTAGAGTGCCCCTATTATGGATTTTTGAAAATGAGCTTTCTTGCAGTATATAACACAGCTAAGTGAATGAAAACATCCTGCAAAGTTTTAAATCTGAAAGTACACCGTGTATAAAGTTCATGTCTCTCAAAAGAAAGCCATTTCACGTTGACGTCTATATGAAGCATTATCATATGTTGGTGTCTTGGCGTTTGTCTGAATGCAAATTCATTCTTAGCCAATAGGTGATGCTTTTAGAGCATTAAAAGCTTACAAACACTGCTTTTAATGAAATCGACCAAAAAATAAATGCATATTTTAAGAAAATGAAAGTGGTTTACTTGACCTTGAATGCATGTCAACCTGTTGTTTGGAATTCCCAAAACCAAAATATCAACCTTTCATTACCCATAATAGGGGCTCTTTAAAGAGATAACTCACCTAAAAATGTAGATTCTGTCACTTACACTACACTTATTCCAAACCTGCAGTTTCTTTCTCCTGTTCAAAATATTTTAAAGAATGATATATTAATGAATAATGATATATTCTTCAAAATAACTTATTTTCTATTCAGCAGAAGGTTTGGAAGTACATAAGAGTGTGTAAATTATGACAGAATGTTTTTTTTTTTTTTGGTAAACTATCCCTTTAAGGCAACACCGCATATGTCCTTCACAGGTTTTATTTCAATAGTTAGGATGTCTAAGTAGAAAGCAGACAGTGAGGCATCTTACTAGGCTTTGAAATAGAGCTACTGTGTGAATTCAAAGGCAGTGTTGTCGTGAAACATCCAAAGTTAAAACTGAATCTGACTGAAAACACAGCAAGGAGACACTAGGATTTCCCCCTTGGGGAAAGTATTCTATGCTAGGCATTAGCGACTATACATTAAAAATCTAACTCGAAGGAAAAGGCTTGGATTGCTGAAGAATCCAGACTATAGTTAAATTTAAAGTTAAAGACTCGGAATATTTATGTACCTTTTTACATTCTTGCATCCTTTCAAGCCTCAGACTCTGATTGGTCAGTGGTCACACTGCCGTTCTGCTCTCCCACAACTGATTGGTCCTGGGTATTTGTAACTCCACCCACAGTAAATGTTGGCCCATCTCCCTCCCTGACAGATTCTGAATCCGTGGACTTCTCTGTTTGCTCAGTCAGATTAGGCCCCTCCCATTTCTCTTCATCAAGCCGACTGGAAATCGACCAATAGAGATGAGCGTCCAAACGGGCGGCAGCCAATGCCAGCTCTCTCGCAGAACAAGAGGGCGTGTCCACCTTTAAAAGATCATAAACAACTTCAGGTAGTGTATTTAAAGCATTCTGTGGATGATAGTTAAATAACATAAACCTTACTCAGTTTGACTACATCTGTCAATTTTTGTTTTTAAATTTTTTTTCAAAATTAAAAAAACCTAAAATATAGATATTGAATAATTATCACAATATTATTTATTTAAAAATATTACATAAATCATTTCTATATAAATATTAATAAAAACTATTTATATTAGGAACATATAACAACAGTACTTCATTAAATTAATTAAAATGTTAATTTTAATTATAATCTAAATATTTAATTACCTAAAAATATTAGTAATAATATAAATGTTAACTGATCACAATTTTATTTATTTGTATGTTTGTTTGTTCATTTGTTAATCCGTTCATTCACTTATATGGTTTATTGTAGCTTTATACAAAAATACTCCTTGGCCAAAGGATAGAAAGCGAGAATGTGATGGTGTAAGTAGTTTGATTTCTTGCAGTGATGTGCATTTATGACTCATCCAAAACTACAGCAATGAATGCAGAATGTTTTGATCGATTACGTACATAAAATCCCATGAGTGAAGAGAGAAAGCTCTGATTTTGTTCTATAATAAAGTGTTGGTTAGCCTTGCACTGACATGTGATTATGACAGAGCCCTTGAACTAGTTCATACAGTTCACATTTATTATTTAACAGAACATGTTTATATTTTATGTTTTATATTTTTTATATTTTATGTTTTATATTTTTTATATTTTATGTTTTTTATTTTGTTACTCCACATCAAATTATTTAAATGTAAAATATCAATTCAATTTTCAATATAATTAAATATTACCTAAATATCACAATTTATATATATATTTTTCCCTTTTTAATTTAGTTTTTGTTTTCTCGAATTAGCAGGTTACACCATACAATTATGGTATTCTTTTTTTTAAATAATATAAAAATGGTTTATTGTAGTTTCATACAAAAATTCCATTTGGCCAGATTTTTTTCTGGTGATGTACAATCATGACTCATACAGCAATACCTAACTTGAATCAGAATTTTTGATCGATTACGCACATACAAACCCAAAACTAGAGATAGATATTTCAGGTTCTTCTGCTTTAGAATGAAGTGATGTTCAGCCTTGTACAGACAGATGATTATTACAGAGACTCTGAAGCTAATACAGTGATTTCAGCATAAACATTTTGTAAGGGATTTAGTGGAAAACTATATGAGAGATGATGCAAACTGCAAAATGAAACCCAGATATGATGATAAAGCATATTACCAAACAACCCAACGCATGCAAATGAAGTTTAGTATCATTACATTATTTTAAAAAAAGGTTCATAGCCATAGATAAGACTTTTGGTTCCCCAAAGAACATTTCAGTGAACAACTGTTTGTTTGTTTTTTTGTGCAGAGAACATTTGAACCTTTTGCGGAAGTTCTGTGGAAGCCAATAAAGAAAACATTTTTTTGAAAAACAAAGTGTAAACAAAAATATTTGATCGCAGAACCTCAAATTGTCCAATTGAAAAATACCTATTGTACAGCACTTACTGTACCTCAAATGTGTGATGAAAAGCCCCATAATCCACGTCAAAGAATCCCTCGGCCAGAGACATCATGGGACTGAATCTGTGACCCCACAACAGCTCTTCAGCCAGGTAAGAGCTCCGCGCCTGACAGGTCATTCCTGTACATCAGAATAACTCCTCCCTTTACTAAACACAAGCAAATACAACACAATCCACATGATAAACCTGAGTATTAGTGTATGTACCTGTAGCTTCTACCATGCCCTCCAAGATGACCACGATCTCAAAGTCCTCTTTCTCCAGCTGAGTATGTGACATGTCCCAGAACGGAGAGCGGACATCTATCTCGTGAGAGATCACCAACGGAGACACCAGAAAGAGACGATCGTCCCCTGTCTCGAAACCCACACTGATGTCTGTCTGATCCAGAGGAATAAACTCACCTGAAGAGAAAGGCAACAAAACAAATAGATCTGAATGAATGTTCGCGACGTGTCATTGTATGGTATAACCAGCAGGTGGCGCCACTTCATCAGTGTATGTAAGGTTGAGTCTGTGAAGCTGGTAAACGCTGTCTTACCCTCCTGTGTCTGTTTGGATTTGATAAGTTTGGCTCTCATGTTAGCGCCCACAATGTGGGAGGATCTCAAGTCTCCGACACGAAACATCAAACAGAGCTTGTCATCCCTCAATGAGATGACAGCATTACGAGAGAACACCAAGGTCTCTGCACGCTTATTCGGCTGGGAGATCTTCACAAACATGCAACCAACCTAATGAGAGAGGGAGAGAAAGAAACAAGGTGATTTTTTACATTTTGCTGCATTTTTCTGTTTTACAGAATATGTTTTTTTTTTAGATAAAACAAAGTTTATTACAATATTTTTCCCCAATAAAATTAAATAAAATCTCTTAATGTCCTGTTTTATTCAGTGTGTTACCTGCCATTTCTTTGTAAGCATTTGTGATTATACTAGCAATTTCTGAGTGAAAATTGTTTCTGCATTTCACAACATTTTCTAGTAAATTTTGCTATTATCTTTACCTAAAACAAAGTTATTTACAGACTATCATTCGAGTCTATTGGATGCCATTTGAGTTCAAGTCACGCTTGCATATCAAGAAAAAGCATTAAATGTGTAATATTGGATGGACCTCTTTCACAATCGATAACAAGTTCAAAAGTTACTAAATGTATAGGACTTTAAAAAAAAAAAATTCATTTGGCAGGTGAAAATTTGGTGACATACGAAAAAAAGCAGCACAATATGTGTAACGATATGTAAAAGTTTATAAAGTTTAATACTTAATAAAGATTAATACTTAGTTCAAATCTCTAACCCCAAATGAGCAGTAACAGCAATGTTTGCTTTTACAAATCCCACTTATTAAAAAGAAACTGAACCGTATGAGGAAACAGGTTAAATCTGCTAAATATGGGTTTAGAAAAGCAGATACTAAGGGACGTGGCATTTACAGAGAGTGTGTTGCGTTTAAGTGTGTGTGTGTTTGAAACAAAGCCCCTGGGGGCAACATTTAAACCAGGACATAGAGATATAAATGAACTCATCATAACCAAAAAAAACCCCCCATCAAAATAGGCCAGAAAAGAGATTGCAAAGGGGGGTGAATTTGGCAAGAGTAACAGAATTAGAAAAGGAAAGACAGACACAGAAACAGAGGGAAAGGGTACACATTTGTGCTCCAAAGCGCATGACTCATTTGCTCTTGGTTATGGATGATATAACTCAGAAGAGCACAGATCAACAAACCAAAGCCACGTGCAATGAAAAAATGCTACTTTTTCAGACCACATCATCCACGGGAATCATGCAGCACTTTCTACAAAAAGTAGTACTTCAAATGGATCTCAAGATAATTACTTGCTTTTTCAACAAATGAGCAATAAAAAGAAGTGACCTAAATATTAGATATGCATTTTATTGTTTTATTTATTTAGCAAACATGTTACTAAATTCTGAGACATGCACCCATCTGTGTGATTTTGTTATTTTCTAAAGTAATACAGATATATGTATTATATACTAATACGTAATATAGGTATATGTATATACAGTACACACACAAAGAGACTTGAAGGTTTTACCAAATATATATTAATGCCATAAAAATAATATATCATTAATAATGCAAACAAAAAAATGCTGTTGTTAAAACTAATTATTAATATATTTTAATACAAATAAGAGTTTTAAGTAATTAATTATAAGGTTATTCATTATTATTATTCTTTATTATTAATTCGGTTGTTAATAATTATTAGCATTAAAAATGTTTATAAAATGTAGAAAAAAATCTTAGATTTACTCAAGATTTGGAACTCTTTTAGCTTTTTGTAAAAAGCAATTGGATGGTGTTTTTTTTTGGTGGAAAGTGGCCTGTGTTTGATCTTACCATAAATGCATTGACCATAGAGCCCAATATGGCCTGTAGCAGGAGTAACATGGTGCCCACTGGACACTGGTCAGTGATGACACGGTGACCGTAGCCAATGGTCGTCTCCGTTTCAATGGAGAAAAGAAATGCAGAGATGAATCCATTAACATTATTCACACATGGAGTCCATGCTTCATCTTCTAAATGATCCAGATCACCCCTGTCATAAGAAAGAGAAAGAGGAAGAGTGAGAGATCATCCAACAGCAACAGAGATGTTTTGTTTGTGAAAACGTGTCCTTGTCTTTTTTTCACACAGTCTCCTTTAGTAAATTGGCTCTTGCATCTTACAGCGCAAAGAGGAGCGCTTGTTCTCAAGTGTCCACCCACATAGACTAATTGTGTTCATATCTAGCATGGGCAAAAATGATAAGAGTGTGGACGACACAAATTCACTGCAGCACTGAGAAGTATTCCTCAAGGAAGAAGTGATTTATTTTTTGCCAACTTAGTTTTTTTATTCCTGGTGTTATTTATACAAACTGAAAAAAACAGCAAGTAAAGCATTTAATTAAACAAAGTTTTAAAGTTGCAAAACTCATATAGACGTGTGTGTATATATGCATATGTTTATGTATATATAGGATCACATACACATATGTGTAGGACCATAAAACAAGGAAATTGAGATTTATACATCACATGAAAGCTAAATAAATAAGCTTTCCATACATGTATTGGTTAATAGGATACAACTATTTGAAAAAATGGAATGTGAGGATGCAAAAAAGAAATAAATTAATAAATATGGCAAAATATTTAAAGTTGTACAAATTAATTTCTTGAATGAAATGAATAAGAAAGCTTTGATATAATTACGGTAGGATATTTATAAAATATCTTGATGGAACATAATCTTTACTTTCCAACTTATCTTAATCATTTTTGGAAAAAACAAAAAATTAAAGTTGTAGTTAATAGTTAACAAGTGTTACCTAACAAGTGCTACCCAAACATTATACATATATATTGTTATATATTATTATTATGTTGTTACCAATACATTCTGCATTCTTTATTTACTCGGGGGGTATTAATATTCTTAATAATAATAATGTTTAATTTGTATAGCACCCTTCACAAGGAAACAAATTTTTTTTTTAAAGGTAATTTTCTTAATTAATTTGAATTTATTTAAAAAAAAAGGTAAGGTTGTTCATACCTGCAGTATGCAATGAGGTACCATATTGCTCCAAAGAAGAGCCAGGTGACTGCATATGCCATGACAAACACCAGCAGAGAGCAGCGCCAGTTCAGATCCACCAGAGTGGTGAAGATATCCGTCAGGTAGCGGTACGTCTCACGCATGTTACCGTGCTGCACATTACAGCGGCCATTCTTCTCCACATAGCGCTGCCTCTTACGCTTGCTGCGTCCTGGAGAGAAACAATAATTAGAGCAAATGAAAAAAAAGACACAAAATGTAGGCAAACGCCGTCACTGAGCAGCTTACCACAATCCATATTTTTAAAACTGACAAGAAGTAAAACTGAGTGAGACACATCCAAAAACTAAGAAACAGCTAAATTGACAAGCAGAAAAACATTGTGCCATTGTAGAGGTGTTGGAGTAGGTCAGTCTGTTTCATTACAGGTAAGCAGCAAAATCTTTGACAGCCACTGACTACTACATCAACTAAGTGATTGATTCTTACCCCATCCGAACTTGCCCCTCTCTTGCCCCGCCCCCGGAATTTTCTTCCTATGTTGATTGGCTTGTGCCTCCCTTGCAGCCATCTTGTCCTGAAAGGTCATGCTGTTATTGGTCTGTGGCTGTGTGGGCGGGGCTGTCTCTGTAGTGAGGACATGTCCCAGCTCCTCAGATGTGTTCTGTACATCGGTGGGAGGAGCTTCCTTGGGGGTCTCCTCCACAGGCTCCTCCCCTTTCTCTGGAACTGGGAGGGACAGGGATTCGGGGCACGAGGAGAAGCCGGTGTTGTCCAGTGCCATTGTGTGTGTGTGTAATAACTGAATATATGTGTGTGGTAACAATGTTTCTCAGTGCCTTATTCACAGTCGCAGAGTTTCATTTGTGTCTTTGTTAGATTCCTGCAAAAAAGACAGTGAGAGAGACACAGAAAGAAACCCAATGAAGACTAATTAACAAGCTTTACCAATGGGCTGAAAGTTTAATAACATTCTCTGATGACATTCTCAGAATATCAAAGTAATTTGCAACCACCAAAAATGGAAACAGCTTTATTTCACTGTTAAGCGTTCATTTGAACCTAGCCTTTCATTCTCTGCCCCCGTAGCGCATTAAGCATCCAATTAACTGCCTGGAATTAACTTAAGTAGATTACATTGATGACTTTATGCAATTCAACCTTTAAAAAAAAACATTTTCCATATCAAACATGCAGCTGATGAAGGTCGTTTCAATACACAGTGAAACATCTGATCTGTTATCGGAAGGGCTCTTAGAAAAACACACAAACTCAAAGAGCAGACTGATATACTGTATATAGATGTCTGAGTTGACCTGAATTAACCTCCGGGTTCAACAGCTAAACGCATTTTGAGAAGAAAGTGAAAAGACAGCTAGAGGATTTAGGCTCACTTTAATCAACTCAGATGCCCACACACATACAAATGTACCCATAAATGGACAACCGTCTATGTGATACTAAACATACAGGTCTGAGTTGTCTCCACAATATACTTATGCTTTTGAGAAACACTGATGAATACAATTAAATGATTCTTTAAGGGACAAATTCAAGCCAAAGATGCTGCTGATTGCCACAGACAATCATTTTGATTTGTGCCATTGTGTTTACAGTAATGTACTTGCAATGTAGGTCTATAGGACAGGACAGTCTATAAATGTGCTGTCTGTGAAAGACCATATTAATTCAATAAACAGTCTATCTCTGCCATATTTTCAATGCAAAATTAACTTCCTTGAGATGCCATGACAGAAGAAAAGTAGATGCAATGTTGAAAATACAACGGTAAAGAGATCTTAGTCTAATCTCATGTTAACAAGCACTATATAGTACATTTATAGTGCCACACTTTCAAAACAGCAACTACTATCCACTAAGATAAATAGTAGATCATAAGCTTAACTTATAAAACCCATAAATAATAAAACACAAATATTGTTACCTAAAATACAACAAGCATTAAACAAAACAATAACAAACAATAAATAAATAAACAGTTTCCTAACTCCTAATGTTTTTTCCCCAAGTCTATTTTTCCTCAATTGCATTAATTCAACTAGATGTAATAAAATAAATAAATCTGAAATAATTATGATATGTTAAAACATAACAAAATGACAAAAATAATAAATAACTGAAATTTTAAAAACAAAGCATAACTTTTTAAGCATCCTGACCAGGGAAACCTGAAAACTGTCTGAAAACTTTCCAATACAATCCCATACTGCTTCAGAAATCACACAAACAACTTAAACTTACAAGCCGAAACATTCCACAAACAACACAATATGTACAACACAAAAACCTCTATCCTCTTACCCCCAGTTTCACAGACCAGGCTTAAGCAAGTCCCAGACTAAATTGCATGTTTGAGCTGTCTCAAAATGAAAATATCTTGCCCTGACAAATCTTAAAACATGTCAG
>JAUCNO010002250.1:0-13065 GCA_032353835.1 Enteromius viviparus
TGTATCTGGAATGAATTTTAGATCTTTAAGTTCATCTCATGAAAAATCGGAGCAGAAACAAAGGTGTTGCGTTTATATTTTTGTTGAGTGTATATATATACTGTATGTACTGGATAGAATATTCCAACAGGGCTTTTTAACTGAGAAGTATGTGAGTGGTATAAAATCAGTGTGTGTTGCTATTTATGGCTAGATTATTATAAACAGCCAAGGCATTGGAAGTGGGAATAAGAAATAATTTTGATTTGATTAACTGATAACATAGAATGGTGGCGGTATTTAGGACACGCAAAAATTTGAAAGATACAGAGCATCCGGAAAGTATTCACAGCGCTTCACGTTTTTTCATATTTTGTTATCTTTGTAAAATTATTTAACCAATTACACCCATTACAGCCTCAAATCTTTTGGTGTGTGACACAACAAGCTTTGTTTCAGGGATCTAGAAAGAGGACCCAATCACAGAGTGAGTTATGAGGATTTATTGATAGACTGATACATGAAGGAAGGAGGTGCACAGGTGATAAAACATTAGGAACAGAGACAGGGAAGGCCGCTGGAACAGTCTTAGGCAGCAACTGGCAGATTACAAGGGCAGCAGAAGAAGCAGCAAGACCAGGCAGATAGAGAGAACCAAACAAGGCAACTGACAGCTCAGATACTTATTGATCGGCAGGGATAACCAGTTGCAGTACTCACAGGAACAGGTCAGGACAGAAACTCTAGCACAAAAAGACAAGACAGGACAAGGCTCCACAAGAACATAAATGATTCCAAAGCAGGCAGGGGGATGAATAAAACTAAAATAAGAAATAACTACCAATTTAACCAACACAACTATTTTAAAGAAAAAAAAAAAACGATCAGAATGATGAGCAAGACAAGAAAATGAAACTAGAAAGGACTAGACAAGACAAGACAAGGGCATAAGACCAACATAGATCACACACTCAGCCACATCCACAGACAGAGACAAAGACAGTGATAGAAGGTATGAGAATGACAACGAACCATCAAAGACAATAGGGCAAGGGGCACTATAAACAGAGAGGGAAGCACACAAGGAACATGTGAGAGAAATTACAGTAACTAGAGGGCCTTTTACACCGTGGGTAAAAACAATGTGTTGACACAAGACACAGGGAACAAACACAAGAAAAAGACACAAAGCCAAACCCTGACACTTTGTTCAGAATTTTTTGGAAAATTATCTGCCATTCTTATCTTCACCTCTTAAGCTCTGTCAGATTGGATGGGGAAGATGCACAATTTCAGGTTTGATTGGGTTCAATCCTAGACTGTGGCTGGGCCACTCAAGGACATTCACAAAGTTGTCTAAGCCACTCTTGCTGTATGCTTAGGGTCATTGTCCTGTTGGAAGGTAAACCTTCTGCCCATTCTAAGGTTCTAAATGCTCTGGACTAGGTTTTTAATAATATTTCGGTGCACTGAGCATTTCTTCTACTCTGTACTTTTTTTTGGGCAATTACTAGTGTGTTTTCATGTGTCAAGGATTGAGTTAAAAAGCCCAAATAATACAGGCAATTCCTTGTACTTCATGGCTTGGTTTGTGCTCTGACATGATTGTTTACTGTGTGAACTTATCATGTCCAATCAACTGAATTTACCACAGGTGGACTCCAATTTGTGACGAAGAAGCACTGGAATCGTCAGTATCCATTTGCAGGCTTTTATTAGACAGGGTAGTCAAGGCAGAGAGAATCACAATCCAAGAAAACAGTCTGAGTCAACAATAATAAATCCAACCAGAAAAACGCTCAGAATTATCACAATGAGTAAATAAGACTTTGCAAGGAAATGGCGTTCGAGCGCTGCTTTTAAAGGGCAGGAAATGCCGATCAGCTGGCGGTGCAATCGGACCAAACACTAATACACTAATACTCTGGAGAAAGTTCCCGCTGCAATGATCCAGAGAGCGCCACAGAGGCGCGACTGGTGACAGAGAGATTATGGCTGCGACGTCTCTCCCGTTCCTCAGCTTTGAGGTGAGTGGCTCCAATTTGCGAGTACCTTGTTGACGCCGAGGTCCTCCGCGGGGTTTGGGAGGTGGCTTGTTAGGTTAGGTTCGGTGGAAAGCCTTGGTCAGAGCAGGGTCCATGATGTTCTGCAACGTGGGTGAGATACGGTAGGTGGCAGGTAAGTTTAGTTTAAAGGACACAGGAGTGATTTGTCATATAATTTGAAACGGACCCACATACCTGGCACTCAATTTGTGGCAGGGCAGACGCAGCCGGAGGTCCCTGGTGGAGAACCAAACCCATTGTCCTGGTTCATAAGAAAGATTGGGTCGACGTCAGTGGTTCGCCTGGGTGATGATTCTGCGGATGGCCCTCTGCAGGTTAGTGTGAGCTGCATCCCAGGTCTGTTCGCTGTGATGTAACCAGTGATCGACAGAAGGTAGACTTGATGGTTCTCCTGACCAGGGGAAGAGTGATGGCTGAAATCCCAGGATGCAATGGAAAGGAGTTAAGTTGGTAGATGGCTTCCGTAACGAATTCTAAGCATATTCGGCCCAAATCAGGTATAGGCAATATGTCTTCAGAAATCCTGACGTTGGACGAGAGGATTTTGATACTTGGCAGATGGAACAGGAACTCACAAAGTGTGTAACCTCAGATGAAAGTTGGGGCCACCAGAACCTGTTGGTGGTCAGTTCGATGGTGGCAAGAATGCCAGGATGGCCAGCGTTGGGGTTGTCGTGCACCAAGTGAAGCAGCCGGTCTCTCAGGATGTATGGGATATATATTTTGTCTGGTGGGCATTCGGCAGGTACAGGGTCGGTGGTCTGTGCGTCAGTGATCTCTCTTAGAATGTCCCATTGGACGGGTGCTATGATTATGGTAGATGGCAGGATGGGTTCAGGTGAGTTCGCAGTGGAAGTGCTGTCGAACTGTCTTGACAGGGCGTCAGCCTTTACATTCTTTGATCCAGGACGGTATGTGATCTGGAATTGAAATCGTGAAAAGAACAAGGACCAACGAGCCTGTCTAGCATTCAGTCTTTTGGCCGAGCCCAGGTACTCTAGGTTGCGGTGATCCGTCAGAACAAGAAACGCCTCTCTGGAACCCTCCATCCAGTGCCTCCATTCTTCAAGTGCTGCCTTGAGTGCGAGTAGCTCCCAGTCACCGATGTCATAGTTTCTTTCTGCTTGTGTTAACTTTCTGGAATGGAAGGCACAGAGAAATAGTTTGGGTAGATTGCCTTGTCTTTGGGAAAGGATGGCTCCCAGGCGGGTGTTGGAGGTGTCCACCTCTACCACGAAATGTTTACCAGGATCAGGGTGTCGAAGAATGGGAGCCGTGGTAAAAGCGTTTTCAATGCTGGAGTCCCAGGGCAGGCGTTTGGTTCCTTTTTTAGTCATAGCAGTGAGAGGAGCAGCAACTTTGCTGAAATTTCTTATTAATATCCTGTAGAAATTTGCGAATCTTAAGAATTGTAGAAGTTCCTTCAGATTCTGGGGTTTAGGCCAGTCGCCACTGCTGCCACTTTTTTATCATCCATGGCTACTCCCTCGGCACTGATGACATACCCCAGGAATGCTACTTTGGTCTGATGGAAATCGCGTTTAGTAAGTTTGGCAAAGAGTCTGTGGCTTATGAGTCTCTTGAGGACGGTGCGGACATGCTGGACATGGGTTTCTACGTCGACAGAGTAGATCAGGATGTCGTCGATATATACGATGACAAACTTGTTGAGTAGGTCCCTGAAGATGTCATTAACGAGAGCCTGGAACACAGAGGGACTATTGGACAGTCCGAAGGGCATGACCAGGTACTCGTAGTGCCCATTGATTGTGGAGAAAACAGTCTTCCATTCATCTCCTTCCCGAATCCTTATCAAGTTATAGGCGCTGCGCAGGTCTAGTTTGGTGAATAACCGGGATGAACAGAGTTGTTCAAGGGCTGCAGGAACTAGAGGCAGAGGGTACCGGTACTTCACAGTTATTTCATTCAAAGCCCGGTAATCTATACAGGGTCTCAGACCCAGAAGGTGATGATGGGTGATGGGTGATTTGGTGAGATGGCCATGAGATGGATGGATCATGCTGTTGCAGCCAAGGCAGGCCTAAGATGACGGGGTGTTTGGGTGAGGTGATGGCTAGTAGGTGGATCCTTTCGGAGTGCAGAGAACTGGAGATTAGTATGAGTTCCGGGGTCTGGGTGGTGATCCTCCCGGATCCTAGTGGTCACCCGTCGAGGGCTGCCACGGCCATGGTGGGAGAACAAGAGAAAAGAGGAAATGAATTCTTGACAGCAAAGTTTTCGTCAATAAAATTCCCAGCTGCCCCCAAGTCAATGAATGCTTTGGCATTAATTCTTTGGCCCTGATACTCAATGCATACATTAATTTTCATGGATGAAGTCAATGAAACGGCACTCACCCAGTATTGCATGGAGCGGGATGGTCGTACAGGACCACTGGCTCGGTGGTGGCCAGCCTCACCACAGTACATGCAGAGATTATGGCTGCGACGTCTCTCCCATTACTCAGCTGTGAGGTGAGTGGCTTCAATTTGCATCAGCTCTGCCGAAGGTAAGTTGGTTCGATACATTGTTGGGGCTTGAGCTTGATAGTGGCGAGGCCGGCGTGAACGAATGGTGTGATCCGTGCGGATGGCCAAGTCCAGAGTGTTTTTTCCTCATCGCGGTTGCCCAACTCCAATTGCAGATCTGAGTGGAGTACATGTCGGTAAAGTGATTTCAGAGGATCTTGATTCCAGCCGGTCTGAGCTTCCAGAGTCCAAAAAGTCATGGTAAACTCTGCAGCTGACTCTGAGCCCTGCTTCAGCGCTAGCAGTTCATCCTTAGCATCTCTCCCGTTGGCGGTGTGATCAAACACTTCTCTGAACTGGCACAGAAAACTCTGATAAATTGGGAAGGCTATGTGCCGGCCCCTCCAAAGCGCTGTCACCCACTCTAAGGCTTTTCCGATGAGTAGAGAGCAGACCAATGACACCTTGCTATCATCAGAGCCAAAGCAGCTAGGTTGCTGTTTCATGTACAATTCGCATTGTAACAAAAAACCTTTGCACTTGCCTGGGGAGCCGTTGTACTTCTCAGGAAGCGCTATTCGTGCAGGGTTAATAAATGTAGAGACAGCAGCTGGGGGAGGCTGAACCGGCAGGCTGACTGGTTGGCTTGGTGCTGTGGCGTGGGTTGTCAAAGCTTGTACTGAACGAACAAGCTCCTCAGTCAACTTGGTTAGTTTTTCGAGCTGTTGATGATGCGTGGCTTGTACTGAAGCTTGACAGCTCACCTCATTGATAACTAAAGGAAAAGCCGCTGGATCCTGTGTTGGCAAAGTCTTCTGTGACGAAGAAGCACTAAAATCGTTGGTATCCATTTGCAGGCTTTTATTAGACAGGGTAGTCAAACAAGCAATGGTCGGTGCACAGGCAAACAGGTTTGAAATAGACAAGGCAATAATCGTAATCGTAAAACAGGCAAAGAGTTCAGGGCAGGCAGCAGAGTTCAATAATCCAAGAAACAGGCAGTAAGTCAGGGCAAGCAGAGAGAATCACAATCCAAGAAACAGTCCGAGTCAACAACAATAAATCCAACCAGAAAAACCCTCAGAATTATCACAATGAGTAAATAAATCTTTGCAAGGAAATGGCGTCCGAGCGCTGCTTAATTAAAAAGATGCATTAGGATCAGCATTCATATACATTCTGAAATCTAATGGGGTTAGACAAAATGTGTCAAGATCTACTTATTGTCGAAATCATATCTAGATCAGGGGTCACCAAGTTCAGTCCTGGAGGGTCGGTGTCCCTGCAGAGTTTAGCTCCAACCCTGATCAAATATACCTGAACCAGCTAATTAAGGTATTACTAGGTAAACTTGAAACTTCCAGGCATTTGGATTGAGGCAAGTTGGAGCTAAACTTTGCAACCAACCAAGCAACCAGTATCTCAGATTATTATCTTAACTCCATATAGCTAAAACTATAAATTCTACTCCTTGTTACAAGTCCATTACTTCTACCACATAAGGCTGTTTTGTAAGTAATCTTTCCTGATTTATCTCAATTTCTCAGCACATCCAACAGTGCAGAAAAACTTGATGTAATAGAAACTATTTTCTAGCAGATATCTTTTCTAACCTTTATGCTTAAGAATGGGGACAGTTAATTTCCAGCGATTATCGTCAATTTGATTACAAAAATCCTTTTCAAACTGAGCTGATCTAGACAACAACGTCTCTGCATTAAATAATGAAACGCCTTAAGCTGAAAATTGAGTGTTTAATCTTGTTATTATACATTACTGACACTCTATTCTCCAAATGTAATACTGTTCAGTGCTTTGACAGAATATTTATTATTAAAGCGCTATATAAATAAAGTTAATTGATTGATTTAAAAGATTAAAGAAAACTTCTAAGTTATAAACGTAACCCAACGTTCCCTGAATATGGGAACTCACCAGAGAGACCAATTGCCTTTAAACTTCAAACAAATGGCCAATAAATATTGGCATGCACTTGATTGTGTTCAGGTGCACCTCATCACTACGTGAGTATAAGAGCACAGTGCACATGCAGGTTTCTGCTGAAGAGCAGAGCCGGCATCAGCATGACCTCAGAGTCATGGCATGAAAGTGTAATGTCTCCGTTCCCTCCTTCAGGGAACGAGGGTTACGTTCGTAACCTAGATGTTACCCTTTCAATCGAATCACTTCGACGTTACATATGGGAACACCCATGGAATAGGCCACGACCCTTGAGGCCGCGTTACAAGGAGACCCCCTACCGACATGCAAGCTATTTTTCAAGTTTGTTAGCAAAGAGTCTGCACATAACCTTCCCCAACAACCTGGGGGCCGAAATTGGGGCCCCAAAGTTCTGCCAGTTGTACTGAAGCAGAAGGTTGCAGAAGGCAGAGCACATGGTTTAAACACATAGTTTCTGCATGTGGAATAAAGAAATTAAATATATCGATAAGATCATGAATTGAAGGGAAACGCACCCTTCTGGCTGACTGTGGAATATTGAGATTTGTAGCCACAACCTACTGGGCGAAGGAGACAGTACGGAGCTACTCCATTCTAGTTCCGACTGTGGGGCAGGGAGGACTCAGGCTCACCTATTTAGAGGGAACACTAAGAAAAGCACGTGAGAATGGCACATCATGCCAACACCAGTGAAAACATGGGAGGACACCTGGCAAAGGTGTTGGGTGTTGCCCAGCCTGCGGCCCTACAGATGTCTGCTAGAGAGGGGCCGTGAACCAATGCATAAGATGAAGAGACATTCCTTGTTAGGTGAGGTCTCAGTCCCAACAACAGAAAGGTTGTAGGTCCCCCACCCTCTTGATGGAGGCCAGCACAGTTTTTAGCTTCAGATACTTCCATAGATCCACTGACTTGAGGGGCTTGAATGGGACCTGCCGCAGGCCTTGCAGGACGACGGCAAAGTCCCAAGGGGGTACAAGGTGTGGTCTCGGGGGATTAACCCAACAAGCACCTCTAAGAAACCTTACAATGAGTTGGTCCTTCCCGAGGGATGCACCCTCCACTTCATCGTGATATGCAGCTATGGCAGCCACGTACACTTTGAGAGTCGAAGGGGACAGCCTGTGCTCCAACTTCTCTTGCAGGAAAGAAAGAACAACTGTGACCGTGCATCTTTGTGGGTCCTCTCCACAAGAGGAACACCAGTCGACGAACAAACCTTACCTCAGTGAGTAAGCCTGCCTTGTAGAGGGAGCTCTTGCCTGAGATATATCTATCACAGTGCTTGAACGGCCGAAGAGGTCTGCCGCATCCCATCCAGGAACCAGACGTGCAGGTTCCAATCGGGGGTGTGGGTGCCAAATCGTGCCCATTCCCAGAGAAAAGAAGGACCTTTCTCAAGAGGATCTTCCAGGGAGGGGTTGCCACGAGGAACATAAGTTCAAACCAGCTCCGGGAGAGCCAGTATGGTGCTACCAGCAGGACTTGCTCCTCGTCCTCCCTGAAATTGCACAGTGTCTGTACACTGAGACTCACTGGGTGAAAGATGTACTTGAGCCCAGGAGGCTAGCTGTGTGCCAGTGCAACCCTGCCGAGTGAATTCGACTCGTGGAGGGAATAATACAACCGGTAATGAGCAGACTTGGCGGAGGCGAAGAGGTCTATCTTGGCCTCACCGAAGTGGCTTCAGATCAGCTGGACTACCTGAGGGTGGAGCCACTATTCTCCAGGGTGCGTGGACTGCCGTGAGAGCTGATTGGCTGCACGAATGAGTGTTACTGGAATGTAAACAGCATGCAGTGATTTCAGCCACTTGTGACTCCACAGGAGCAGATGGCGGGTTAGTTGTGACATGCAGCTGGAGCGTAGACTACCTTGTCTGTTGATGTACGCTATGACCGCTGTGTTGTCCGTCCGGACCAGCATGTGCTTGTGGCATAGCATTGGAAGAAAGCAGCTGCCATATGCCCCAGGAGCCTTTGAAAAGTTTTGAGAGGAACCGCTGTTTTGTGCCTGAATGTATCTAGGCATTTCAGCATGGCCTGCGCATGCTTGCTGGTGAGACGGGCAGTCATTTCGACCAAGTCCAGCTCCATACTGAGATATGAGATCCTCTGCACCGGGAAGAATTTGCTCTTCTCTCGGTTGACCTGAAGACCCAAAGGTCTGAGGTGCCGTAGCACCAGGTCCATGTGCATGCACAACAGATCCCTTGAGTGAGCTATTATCAGCCAGTCGTCGAGATAGTATGCCCATATGCCATAGAGGGGAGAGGGCACCCTCCGCGACCTTCGTAAAGACATTGGAAGAGAGGGACAGGCCAAAGGGAAAGACCTTGTACTGATATTCTCGACCCTCGAAAGCAAACCGAAGAAGGGGTCTGTGTCGAGGCAAGATCGAGACATAAAAGTATGCATACTTCACGTCAATGGCTGCAAACCAATCCTGGCTCCGGATGCATGTTAGTATACGCTTCGTAGTGAGCATATTGAATGGCAGTCTGAGAAGGGACTGGTTCAAGGCTCGTAGATCAAGGATGGGTCTCAGCCCACCTTTCTTTTTGGGCACAATAATGTAGGACTGTAAAACCCTGACCTCGGGACAGTCTCGATTGCATCCTTCTCCAGTAGGACTGCAAACTGCACACTTAAGACGGCCGCTACTTCCCACAGGAAGGACACAAGGGGAGCCGTCTCATGAATGAGAGGAGAGTCCTCAACATAGCCATGGTCATCCGCTCGCAACGAACGCATTGACCATCCACGAAATCCGTCTCCGCGTGTTCTTGGCCCAGAAACGTGAGGCAGCAATCATGTCTATCCGAAGAGGTGAGGAAACTTCCTGAGGGAACTCCGACTGAAAATCATGACATAGCCCCCTTTAAGGAGTGGCTTCCAGATGCTCCCACCATAATAGTCCATAGCGGAGCAGGTGCCAGGAACACCCTCCAGAGCGGAACAGATGGTATGGATGCCCTCCAGGGTGGAGCAGAGGACTGAGACACCCTCCAGGGCGGAATGGGTGGCAGGAACATCCTTCAGGGCAGAACGGGCGGCAGGAACGTCCTCCAGGGCGGATGGGGGGACAAAAACGCCCTCCAGGGCAGAGCAGGCAGCAGGGACGCCCACCAGGGCAAAGCAGGTGGCAGGAGCGCCCTCCAGGGCGGAGCAGGTGACAGAGGCACCCTCCAGGGCGGAGCAGGTGACAGAGGCACCCTCCAGGGCGGAGCAGGTAGCAGTGGCAACCTCCCAGGTGGCATTGGAGAGGTAAACACCCACCAGGGCGATATGGCTGGTCCAGACTCAGGAAATGGACTGGACCACGGCTCTTCTGGCCCAGATTCGGGGCTTGGACCCGAGAATGGTTCTCCTGGCTGTGATTGGGGGCTGGGACCGACAACTGCAGACTGGAATCCGCAGGTAACTGAATCGGCACACCTGGCCGAAACACGGACTCCAGACCTGACAAAAGTTCTCCTGACCGTAATTCAGGGCAGAGTCTAAAATATCGGCAAAGAGAGCAATGGGGATTAAGCAGCATCAAGGTTGAGCAGGTTTCAAGGCAGGCAGCAAACAATCACAATCCAGATGTACAGTCCAAAGTAATAAACAGGGAAAATAACCACGGGTAGAAATGCTCAGAAATGCAATACAAGGAAAGACATAACATTACAAAGATCTGAAGTGAGAAACTGACTAATATGCAGATGTTAATGAGAGCATGGGCGTGGATAATGAGGTTCAGGTGTATGTGATCAAGTAGTGGTGTGATGGTGCAATGACTGCTGGGTAGTGTAGTCCGGATAAGAGTCAGTGGTGATGTGTGTTGGTTGGAGTGCCCTCTGGCAGAGCCCAGCTGAAAATCATGACAATAATGTTGTTGTGAATAGGGTACGGGCTATTCACAGCAACATTATGGATTTATCCCCTAAAGAACAGAAATATAGCAAAATATATGAAAAATGCTGTGTATTTACCATAATTATCCAAAATCATGTGTAACCATATGTTTGATATGTCTGTAAAAGACATCATATCGCATATGTATTGCCATACAGCTATATATAGTAGGCCTATTATACAGAGTAACTGTATAAGTAAACCTTTTATTACAGTAACTGACAGCTCAACCATATGGTAGAATTTAATTTAAAACATAACTTTTAAAAAACGATGCTTGAGGCTATTTATTAGATGTCTAATAAGAATGTTAAGTTAAATATTTTTTTCATTAGCCCCTTTTAGGGGTGAAGGTTATTAAACATTGTATATGTTTTTAAATCTTGTTAATTACTTATAAAGCAGTTTCCATGTCTTCGAAAGATAGAGTTCTCTTCAGTTTGGCAATGATTCACAGATGATAACAGCACTGACTTGTCTATCAATCTTCAACTCAAAGTCGAGAATTACACCGAGATTTCTTATTTGAGATTTTAAATTAGTGGATAAGGGGCTTAGATGAACAGAAAACTGTTTGGGGGCCTTAAGGGGGTCAAAGATCACCACATATTTGTATTCATTGAGTTGTAGAAAACTGGAAGCTAAGCATGTTCTTATTTCACCCAACAAGGTTTTATTTTCACACTTAAATAAGGTTGAAATATTGGAGTCATTGTTACATCCCAGGGGCAGATATAGCTGGAAATCATTGGCATAACAATGACAAGCCACATCATATTTTTCACAAATAAAATGAGTGGTCCAGAGTAGGCTTTGTAGCATTTGAACCAATCAGTCAAACTATTTGTTACATTTAACAAATAGACTTTAATACTGCTTTCCAAGCCCAAAGGTGCAACTCAAAGACATCCTCCGACCGACAGTTAAAACATCAGGGGGGCAAGCCAGGCCTTTGATTGCCATGACAACCGACTGATAAAGATTAGTTTCATTGCTCGAAGGAATTGTGAACTCAACTCAACTAATCCTCCTTTTGCAAAGACAATGGACTTTTCCCTAAATTAATTCACAGGAAAATTTCCTTTGACTTTGACTTATATCATAGAACACTTATCATAGTGTATATTGTCATTGTCCTGGTATATTGTACTGCGTATGGTATACGGTTTTATACATGTTTTTGATAAATTAATACCTAAACACCACCTCGCCAGATCACACCTCATGCTTGGGATCTAAGGACTCGTCTTCAGATGATCTAACTGAGAGTGCATCTCAAATGTTGATATCTCTGCAATGTTCAGTGTTTTAAGAATCAGTTCTAATTTGTATCTTGATCCACCAATCCAGTGTGGAGGCAAATTAGCATGCTTAAGAACAAAAAATGTTCCCTCCAAAGCACCGTCAGATGATTGCTCCTTGACCTACAGAAGGTGTGACCTCAGCAGGTTACAAAATCCTTCAACCTCAGAAATCTTCACTCTCTTTTCTACTTTTCTGGATGCCGGAATGCCAGCATTTCTCTCTGGTCTACTGACCAAGGCAATTGGGAGTCGATGCAGCCGCATCAGCTTGGCCTTAAGGCAGCACAAGCTGCAGAGACTGAGATGAGAAGTTAGCTCCACGGCAACAACTAAGCTCTGAGCCAGACCCTTGCGGTCTTGAATTTTTCATTTACCTAAGATCCATGGATTGTGACAGATCTCTCTTCTCTTTTTCCTACCTTCCCAGATGCTGGAACACCACTATCTTGCCAATCTCCTGACCAACCCCCCAGGGCTGATGCAGCGCAGTCTGCAGTCTTGGAGAGACACTGAGATTACGACTTAACTCTAAGATTTACACTAGGCCTAAGCCTTGAATTTCAGGCAACTCAAGATCCATGGATCGCAACAGATCTATCTCCCAGCTCCGCTTTGATCTACCTATCACAAGTGTCAGGACATCTTTTGGAATTTATCACTCTGCAAACCAGGAGGACATGATAGCCAATCCAAAACCTTGTAACCATACGGACTTTGACATTGCATCAGACTCTCACCAAAGAGGCAATGCAAGTATCGTACATATAACTAAACAAAACAGAGGTTATTAGTTATGCACTGATGGTTTTACAACTGGTCAACTGACTCTTTTCATAACTTATATTCTAGCTCTTTCTTAATGTTTCCCCCTTAAGCCTTGCTTTGCACTTTCCCTTTAGTGTGAATGTATTTATACATGTGAGTTAACGAGTTAATAAAACTTTTGCACAAATGACTTGAGTTTCTGATTCTGCCTTGCAAAGTAATGTCCCTTTACGGTTGTGACCCTGCTACATGCTCTAATGCAGAAATATTGTAAGAAGCTATTTTTCTGTGGCCAACAAAATATACCTTCTTAAATACACTATGTGTAAATCTAAAATGGTTTTCTGAAACACAGATTAAGTACAGACTACTAACGACTTATTAACTCGTGGGAACGTGATATTATGTCGTGGCCACAAGATAATTTTTTCGAGGTAACAACATCTTTATGTCGTGGCCTCGAGATGCTATGGTGAGGGAACAACTTCTCGTGGCCACGAGAAAAATATGTCGTTCTCTCAACATTAGAAAGTCGTGGCCACGAGTTTAAAGGGTCACAACACCCCCCTGTTTCAGGAGTGCTTTTTCACACCTCTGGTTTGAAAAACTTTCTGAAAAGGGG
>JAUCNO010002251.1:0-13064 GCA_032353835.1 Enteromius viviparus
CGGGGGGAAACTAATATTCAGGTGAGAGTTCCCGCCGCTGGTGGTCGGAGGGAGCCACAGAGGCGCTGTTCGTGACATCAGCGATGTGTTGTTATTTTGACGTGCTTCTCGTTGAAAGGAAAAGTTTTTGTGCTCTTAGGTCTGGCGACTGTGGCCTCGTGTGGCCAAAAAACTGCTTAGAGAGACATAGAAGTGAAAGAGCTGAGAGAGCACAGGCTGGGTTTGGAGGGATTTTTTAAAAAATCAATTACTGGACGTCCGAGGGGAACTAAGGGCAGGGTGGAAATTATTTCTGATCCAGCTTTGGAATTATTTGCTCATCCCTTGTGGCTCGGGGTTTTTGTGTATGTGCATATTGGAGCACATTGTACCATTAATGAAGCAATACAGTTACATCAGTTCACATCAACAAATCAAAGACATTCTATTCACTTGTTTGTTTGTTCATTCATTCATTCAATCATTGATTAGTTTGATTACTCATTAATTCATTCAATCATTCCTCCAGTCATTCATTTGTTTGTTAATTTAATCAATTGTTTAATCATTTGTAATATTCATTCATTCTATCAGTCATTCATTTGTTTGATTAATGATGTATTTATTTATTCATTCACTCAGTCATTTATTCATTATTCTTTTGTTTAATCATTTATTAATTTGTTTAATGAAGTTTAGTTGTTTGAATCATTAATTTATTCATTTATTTATCCATTTAATTGGTTTAATCATTAATTTGCTCAATTATTCGTTCATTCATTTTTGTTAATTTTATTTATTAATTTTATTTATTGCATCAGTTTGTTCAATCATTGATATCTTAGTTTCTTCGTTAGTCATTCAGTCAATCATTAAACATTTATTCATTTGTTAGTTTGTACAAGAATTCATTTGATATCTTTGTTCATATCATTCATTCATATATTAATAAAAAATTATATTGATTTTTACTATTTAAAATAAAATTTTGCATATATATATATATATATATATATATATATGAGATAAGATATAAGAGAATTCTTTGTAAATCTCGAAGGAAATTGTTTCTCCATTGGCTGCATACTGTATTTCCACAACTACAGATATAATGAGATAAAATAAAAAAATAAAGTATATTATAAGTCAACTAACATATATAAATCGAATAAAAATATATCTGTATATTATAAAACATAAATATAAAAATACTGACTGTACAGAAAAGTGCAAACTTGTCTCTTGACTTACATGATTGTTATTGCTAATTATCACACACAATTATTATTGCACATAATATTTGAAATTGCATTTTGAATAGTGAAGTGCACAAGATATGTTTTTGTAATCATGCTGTCACAACAGGTCTCGAATGTAGGAGAAAGAGTTATAGAGTTTAATGGCCACTGCTATAAATGATGTCCTGTGGCGTTCAGTTTTACACTTTGGTATTCTCAGTCTGTGGCTGAACGTGCTTCTGTATGACATCAGCTTCTTTAGCATTCTCCTCTCAGATACCTCAGCTAGAGACTCCAGCTCCACACCAATGACAGAGCCTTCTGATATAGATATACATATAATATTTCTTTAACATTTTCCTTTTGTGTTTCACAGAAAAAACATCATTCATATTATGAACAACCTGATGGTGAGTTATTTATTTATTCTTATTTTTAAACATTTTAGTGAAGCATGCTACATTTTGTGTAACAACATTACTGATAATTACTTTTACTCGGCAAGGATGCATTAAACTGATAAAACAGGTTCTTTAAAAGTTTCAAACCTGTAGAATCCTGAACAAAATGTACTGCATTGTTTTATATGAAGCTGCACAACTTCTTTCAAACTGATGATTCTTGAGAAAATCAGCATATGATGATTTCTGAAGGATCATGTGACACTGTAGACTGGAGTAATGATGCTGAAAATTCAGGTTTAATCACCTTACGTTTTTAAAATGTATTCAAATAAAAACAAATTCCGGTGAAATTTCTCAGTACTACTGTATTGACTGTATCTCTGATCAAATCAAGGCAGCCTCAGTGAGCAGAAGAGGCTTTGTAAAAACCTGAACCCATCTCAGTGTGCACATGTTAAAGCGTGAGGTTCGGTGAAGGTGGCAGGTACGGAACGGCTCTAATCAATAAGGTTTGGCAGGTTTGCGGCGTCACTGCTGCAGGAAGTGTGTGTTTATGTGTGTGAGTGTTATCATCCCAAATGAGCAGCAGCTCTCACAGCGGTGCAGTCATGTCAGTAAAGCTGAATTGGATGTAACATGAGTCATTAATCAAAGTGAGCGAGGCAAATAGAGGAGGGATGTGAAGCTGAAATGATTAAATGGCTCTCCATAAGGTAAGCGTCTCAGCAGAAAGACTGCCCAAAACCACAGCAATCAAAGCCACATGCAGCTCTTTATCAGTGTCAGTCCAAGACGCCTTCCCATATTCCCTGACTTTCTTTTCCTCTACAACCTCCAAAACATGTGATTTTTTTCTCATCCGATTTGCTGACTTGGGAAACATGTTAGAATCATAGATGTGGGCCCTTTTTCATGTTCTTCTGATCCATTATTTACTTTTTCCTGTGAAGTACTACAGAAGTGTTTCTTGTCCAATTCCCGTTGTTAGCAAACTGCTCAATGTACCAAATCAACTCTCAGACAGATGTTTTTATTTGTATGTTTTAAATATAATGTGGCTTAATATCCTGTGAATATAATGAAAATAATATATTTTGATAGTCATATTGTATAAGAATAATAATAACATATTTGTATATACAGTAATAACAACAACAACAATAAATAGGTTTTTATATAGTAATAATATTTAAATTTTATATAAGTATTAATATTTTGTGAAAAGAATGAAAATAATAAAATAGCCAGACGAATCATATTGATTATTCTATTGTATAATATAATAAATTAGTAGATCATATTAATATATAACATATAAAACAATAAAATTCACACCATAATTATTATAAGTGTGTATATATATATATATATTTATGATATAATAGAAATCATATTGATAATAATTTGTATATACTGTAATAGTAGTATTCCATTTTAGATTATTAGATGAATATTTTGAATATGATTATAATAATTGTAGTTGTCATAACATTTAAATTGCAATGTTACAAGATATTACAATGATAGCATAATACATTTACTCACACATATGAGCAAAATTGTATTCTCTATATTTGTTTTTAGACATGCTTCTTTATTCTTTCAGCCATAAAAAAATAAAAATACGACCACCAAAAATAAATAAATAAATAAAACAATCACTGCTTCTCTGGAGTAGATCTCATGCATTTTTCATCAGCAATGAAGCAAAAAACTTTTCCGTCCCTTCATGAGCTTCACTTTCACACCCACATTCAGTCTTTATCACCAAAATCGACGGGATTGATTCACACAGGTTTAATGGATTCCGACCGGCTTTGATTATGGGTTCTTGTTAAATCATTCATCTAGAAGAGCTAATGGGGAAGAGAGGCTTGTATGTGAAGACGTGCGTGTGTACAGCACTTGTGCTGAAAGATCCAGAAACACCATCCTGCTGCACACACACACACACACACACACACACACATAAAAAGTTATGTTCTGAACAATTATCTAAATAATCTCTGCACAACATTAGATCAGATGAGATTTGTAAAACACCCGCTTGAAGTTGCAGTTTGTCCAAAAGGTGGCGCTATAATGGTGACAGTACTTGATTTGGCATGAGTTGCATGACTTTTGTATTTACCAGTTTTTGGGAATGAATGAAAAATGGATGTGCTATAATTGTTGCTTGCAGCAGTATGTATTTCTGTAGATCTGTTTGATGACTTAAAACTACACACTTCAGCTTTAATGAGTTGAGCGAGTTCTCTAAAGGAAACTATTTCAATAATTTCATAACTTGATTTCGGCTGGCTAATGTTTAAGTCTTTTTTTTAGCTCCTCTAAAGATATGATTTTATGAAATAATGTATTCTCACTAGTGCAGATTCATGTGCTTTCTCAAACAGGTCATGCAATGCAAATCTTAGCAGTGTAAATGAGAAATACTCTCTGTCCTGAACTCTGACAGACAGAAAAATTGGAATGTTGGAAAGCTTTTTGGCAGCACCTTAATGAAAAGTGTTAAAGGTGGATCACTCTTTTTTTAGTCTGCTGCAAATGTCCCCATCCCAATATGATTAATCACGGCTCGTCCATATGCAGTGGGAGCTATTATGGTTAGCGGTTGTGGGGCATTTGGCAGCAGAGGTGAGCTGAATCCTGAACAGATCTGTGTGCTGTGTTTTCAATAATGCAGTGGAGACGCTGACAAACTCCTCTGCAATGAACACAACCTCCTGAAGTCACATCCTCTAATACTACTGATGCTGCATGCCATCAATCCACATTTGACTGGGTTTTGTCTGTGCAATAAAAAATTAATCATTCTGGAATTCATCATTTGAACATTATTTTGGATAAAATGAATTGGATTGGATTGAAAAAAGTGGGCAAAACTAAAGACCCTTTCAAGGAAAGTCTGTTCAGTTGGCCGCCATATCCATTACAACTACATCCACCCATCAATCACTGTCATGCATTCATCTATCCATTCATTCATTCATTCATTCATTCATTCATCCATCATCCACCCATCAATCACTGTCATGCATTCATCCATCCATTCATTTTTTCATCATTCATCCATCATTCATCCATCAATCAATGTCATGCATTTATCCATTCATTAATTGATTCATTCATTCATTCATTATTCATCCATCCATCCATCCATCCATCATTCATCCATCAATCACTGTCATGCATTTGTCCATGCATTAGTTGATTCATCCATTCATTCATTTGTTCATTCATTCATTCATTCATCATTCATCCATCCATCACTGTCATGCATTTATCTATTCATTAATTGATTCATCCATCCATTCATTCATCATCCATCACTGTCATGCATCCATCCACCCATTCATTGATCCATTCATCCATCCATCCATTCATTCATTATCCATCACTGTCATGCATTCATCCATCCATCCATTCATCATCCATCACTGTCATGCATCCATCCACCCATTCATTGATCCATTCATCCATCCATCCATCCATTCATTCATCATCCATCACGGTCATGCATCCATCCATCCATCCATCCATCCATCCATCCATCCATCCATCCATTCATCCATTCATTATCCATCACTGTCATGCATTCATCCATCCATTCATCCATTCATCATCCATCACTGTCATGCATCCATCCACCCATTCATTGATCTATTCATCCATCCATCCTTCAGTCTATCACTGTCATGCATGCATCCATGCATCCATTCATTCATCCATCATCCCGCCATCCATCCATCCACCCATCATCCCTGTCATCCATCTATCACTGTCATCCATCCACCCATCTCTTCATGTAATCCATCCATTACTCTGTCCACCCATTATTGTCATCCATCCATCAATTCATTGATCCATCTATCCTTTTATCACTATATGTCACTCGTCAATCCATCTATCACTGTTTCATCCATCCATCTGTCTCTTGATTTATCTGTCTATCTGAAGGCTTTTCTGAGCTGTCTCTCTCAGGTTCCCATAACACATTTTTTAAATGTCTATCTGAGGGAGCAATTAACAGAAGCAGAAGCAAAGCCAAATGGATTGTAAGGCCAAGAGCTGAAGCAGCAGTGAGAGCACAGATTCTGCTGCAGACACGTCTCTTACTCTATTAGCTTGTGCACTGCTATGACCTCCTGCGCACCTACTGCTCACATCTTTGGGGACATTACCTGCCATATTCACACGTCTGACGTCACATTTTGTGCTCAGTGAATAGTCCAAGCCCAGGAGGAAGTCACCGAATCTTCAGACTTCGGGTCACAGCTGACCTCAGCTATACTTCAGTATGTTTACAGAACACGTTTAGCATAGCTCCGTTCACTTTGTGTACTGAAGTAGAAATGGTGCACTGTGCTCAAGCTAATGCATGCAGAAGCCGGGCTTGGCCATTGCTGATTACAGCGTGCCAGCGCAGTAGTTGGCCGAGAGGCTTGCGGTTTGTTGTGCTCTCACATCGCCTGTCCTTTTGTTTTAAAGGTCTCTGCGGTGCTGCTTGTTAACTGCTTTCCAACATTCTGCCAAATCCCCATCAACATCCCTAATATCAGGCGACAGTTTAATGCCTGGCAGGTTTTCCAGACAAAAAGTTCTTCTCTGCACTTCTGAACTCTGCTTATTATTGAATAAAGCTAAGACTGAAAGTATTGATTTACAAACATTTTTGTAAATTATAGTTCAGGGAAAGTAAATTTAAAAAAAGTAAAAACCATGGATTTAAAGCACACTGAAATTAAGACTTTGTCCCATTTGATTTCCCCAACTGATTCTTTTCCTTTAATTAGAAAAGAAAAATGTAGCTTTTTTTGAGTGCACATTTATTATCATCATCACTATTACCAATATATACAAATGTATTTGTGTGTGTGTGTGTTTAATATACACACACACATTGTAACGAGCTCGCTGTGTGAGAGTATGCGTCTCAGCGGGGCGGAGAGCAGAGAACACGGTGAACTTCAAATGCAAAAGTATTTAATCAAAGAAACCTGAGCAGGTACAAGAGCTGACGAAGCAGCAACAAACTCACACATATGGGAAGACAGTAACGTTAACATGACATGAATTCGAACAGAAAAACAGAGGTATTCAAAGACTTAGAACTCAAACAACAGTGAGGCCAGGTGAACAAAACATGTGAACGAAATCAACTAATCAGAACATAATGACAGGGAGAAACCAAATAAAGACAAGACGGGACTAAACCAAAAATACAAAGGACGGGGGAGACCAGGACAGACAGACACAAGACATGACACATATATGTACATACATATACTGTACACACACACACACACACACATATATTAGTCAACGTTTGCAGTGGATCAAAACCTTTCATCAAAGTTGTTCTAAAATGAATAAAAGTGAAATTATCAATTTTTGCAAATAAACTCTTCATAAATATATATTTGGAGAACGAAAAATGTTAGTGTGTTTTTTGTACACAAGTATATAGATATATATAATCTTTTTCCTTCTTGTTCTGTTCTTTTATCCCTCTTTTTGACCTTGCTCATGAAAATTCATATTCCTGCAGCTCCTGAAGGCATCCAGGCCTCCCTGAAGCAGAACACACAACACCGGGGCTCACGGGAACTGTAGGCATATGACACGTCAAAACCTGAGGCTTTTTCACGGATGGATGATGCACTTTCTCATTTCTCTTACTGTCTGTGTGATCTCTGGATGAGAGTCTGTGTGGAAGGGCAGGTGGAGGTCATGGATGCTGTCAGGAGATTGCTGTACTGAACCAGCAGCAGAGCTCTGTCACTCTATATACCATGAGCAACAAGAACTCATTTTGTGCTTGAACGAGTGCGATTCGTTTAGTGTACACATATAAAGTCACAGGCTGTGTTGAAACATGAATTAATCAGTTGGAATGCTGTTTTGAGTGTACGAGTCTTGATTTTAATTTAAGCAATGGCAAGTACCAATTAAAAATGAAGCAATCATACAAGCTAATTAGATTAGTTGAAACTGAATATTTTGTGCCAAGTGTCATTTTTCGAAGATAAAATGCTTGACTGTTGAAGGATATGTGCTTAGTTTGAATTAAATCCAAATAACAAATCTTATAAGTGCAAAAAGACAATCAAAGCCAAGCAAATCGAAACAGGAGCATAAAATAACACATTTGCTTGTTGGTTGAACTATTTTATATTGATCTATTTTATGTCATACAATCTCATTCGTGCTTGTGACATACTGAAGGTTAGATCAAAGGCAGGACTATCATGCAACAAAAAATCATGTATGTGAGGTAAAGTTGTAAAATACACCACAAAGGCACTTAGCAGTCATTTCAAACTGTCTGTGCATCATCTAAATTCAAAATGATTTACTAATGAATCAGGCCAGCTTGGCATCAGATTTATTATACAAACTGAATTTGATCTAATTATGTGTTGTGAGCTTCTTTTCCTACACAAATCATTTTATTTGCTTTTATTTTTATTAAGTTTATATTTTTATTTCATTAGAAATAATATATATCAATAATATTATTATAATTAAAACATTTGTGTTAGCATATTCACGTTTATTTTTATGTATTACCATATTGTTAGTTTATTTGTTATTTATTTTATTAAAACTAAATAATGTAATATTTGTTTTCAATATTATTATTTAAAAAAAATTGTTAGCAAATGTAAGTTAATTTTTATATATTACTACTATATTGTTAGTTCATTATTATTTCTTTGACATTTTGTTACAAATAAATAATATTACATTTTAATTAAATAATATTATAATAGATACTATAATTGTATTAGTATACAAGTTTATTTTTTATTAAATTAAATACCATAACATTTTATTTAAAAATGCTAATAAAATTACTATATTGTTATGTAAGCTTGTTTTTGTATACATTTACTGAGTTTTTTTTTTTTAATAAAAAAATACATAACATTTTAAATAATATTATAATAAATATTAGCATATGTAAGTCTATTTTTATAATAAATATTATATACTATTTAAATAATATTTTTAATTACTTTTATTCATAATTGTCCATCTTGTTTTTTTCTTTCTCTTTATTTCTGTAACCTTTTCACTCTTTGAAAACACATTTTAAAGTTGAACTTTTTCCATTATTGTGACAGCATTGAAAAAGCTCATAACACACTCCGAATGTGCCCAGTGGCGTTTGGGATTGGTTTTCAGGGAATAAACTGGCATGATTTGGAGTCAAACAGCAGCCAGATGCTCTCTTGGACTTGTTGCAGTTTCCTCTAGCTCCCTTCAACAGATCCCAGTGTTCAGAAATCAGAGCCCTATGTAGAGACCATGATATCACATAGAATTGAGGGTGGACCCTTTTTATTTTGGCAATCAGCCTACAAGTCTGCGCTCACATTTTCTTTAGTGAATGTTAATATAGTGTGTGTTTTTGATCCGCTCTATCTTGGTCATAAACAGGGACGAGCTCTTGTTCTCCTCTTCATTACGCCGGTGCTTTGATGTCAGAAGGTTTGGCATCCGAAAGCCCAAGGACTCGTATTGCTAGTTATTTCGGCTGGCGCTTATACCTCGAGGAACCAGAAGGGCTCAGGCACAATTCCGCAGGATGAAATGTTTTTATTGATCTCGGCAGGAGAAACACTCCAAATGGTTTCCTCTGTTCTTTTTATTATTTGCTGCCATGACAGACACATTGAACAAAGCAAACAAACACAGCGAGGGAATACGATTTCACTCTCAGTGCATCAAACAGGAGACGATAGGGCAAGTCTGCGTGCAAGTGTGTATGTCTCTGGGTTTTTTGTGTTTGAGTATGTCAAAGCCAGAAGACAGAATCTACTGATTGGGCATATTCTGCAATAATGAAATATTAGTCATTTCTAAGTTGCTTGCACAAGATAGTAGGGGTGTGCGATAAATAATAATAAATAATATCTGTTACCGCATTTTGTTCCGGGAACTCTAAACTTACAAGTTAAGCACTGGATGTCTACCTTAAGTTAAGTTAAGGCCACAAGGGTACACATGTGCAGTAACGTTTGTTTATGTTGTTGAAACCGTCTATATGATATGATACAAATATGTACATTTTCTATCCCCATATCTTTAACTTTGTGATCACTCTAACTGCATTTTAATAGACAATCGTGCAGTGAACACACTCTAAATGCATAAGTGTTTAAGATGGTTTTTGCAAAACACTGGATAATGTCAAGTCGCACATCATTAAAACAGCAATTATGATATTATCGCACACGCCTAGGAGCAGGCCCAGGATAAACAGCTAAACCCAGAGCTCTCGAGCTTAGACCAGCATGAACCAGTCTGGCTCAACATGGCACTCATTTCTTGAGCGAGTGCATCTCGCAGGATCGTGAAAATCCCATTCGCGCTTCTTCAAGCAATAATGGCTCATGCAGTAAAAACATATGGAGCTCTCGATAGCCGAGAGAGATGATTTTTAAGGCGCTTGATATGTTTGCACGGCGTGATTGGATGGTTTCCAGGAAGCGGAGAGTTGAACAGATGTAAAAACCAGCAGCTAAAGCCGGCGGTCTTGAGAGTGGGTCCTCTTGTAGGTGGATTTCACCATGTGTTCAGATCAATTAATTGATTTTATGAATTCACAGTTATCATATGCTGCGCTCGCATCCAGTAAGAATTACCATAAATATGAGTTTCTGTCTAGAATTGTTCAGGTCCTTATTTAACTCGGAATTAACAAGTTATTCAGTTCAGTCTTTAACGTGAATTGCAGCAGACTCAGAAGTGCAAGCTTTATTACTGTATATACCAGATGTGCTTTCTTTGTTTTTTGTGTTTTGCTGAAATTTTGTACTTTACAAGTCTATCAAATTAGCATTGTTAAATTTTGAAAAGGATAAAAGACCATGGTCTTGGTCAGTATTTTTGTCTTATTTTTTGTGTTTTTTTAAAAAAAACAATCTTAAAATAAGATGCATTCACTTACTTTTTTCACAAAAAAATGACAACATTGATTTATTTCTCTGCTTATCTTCCACATTTTTGCTGCTCAAATGTCTTGTTTTTATTGTTTTTTCTTTTTGGTAAAACGAGTCAATGGAGGCATAGACAGAGGCAGAAACGTAAACAAAGCAATGGTCAAAATACCGTGAATCAGTCCTATCCCAGAGAGGATATCCAGAAACAGGCAGAATTCGGTAATAAGTAAATCCAAATGATAACCCAAACTGAGACCAGGAAAACGAATGAAAACGACTAGGGTTGACGACAAAACATAGAAACAATGATCCGTGACAAACATTCAAACGTTGGGAGGCTTTATACACAGAAAACTAGGTCAGGGGGTGGAGACTAGCAATGAAGCACCATGACAACTGACAAGTGGGGGGGGGGGAGACATGAGTTCATTAATATGAGTCCATAGGTGAAAACAGACACAAACACATATACAGTTCGTGGAGAGCCGGAGTGCCATCCAGAGCTGTGCCGCACATCCAGCTGATCGTTATACATTTATTATTGTTATTGAAAATATTTATGCAAGTTTGGTGCACAAGTTTTGTGGATGTATATCTGAAATTGAAATCTTTTGAAACATTTCCCCATCAATTTCATGAATCCTTGTAGAATAAAAATAATAATGCAAAAAATTATAAATTAATTTGTAAATTGTAAATTATTACAACAAAAAATCTTTCTGACCTCAAGCTTTTAAATGTTAATGTACTGTTGTTGTATTTTGCTAGTCCAAGTATAAAATATGTTTGAGAAATATTTTGCCATCATCAGTAACACTGGAATTTATTTCAGAGTGAAACAAATAAAAAAAAAAATAAAAAAAAAGGCTGTTTTGGGTCACTATTGACTTCAATTGTAAGGAATAAATTACTATGGAAGTCAATGGTGACGAAAAACAGCCTGGTTACAGACTTTCCTCAAAATATCTTCCTTTGTGTTCAGCAGAACAAAGAAATTCATCCAGATTTGGAGTTAATGATGACAGAATTACAATTTTTGTGTGAACTACTCCTTTAAGAATGCCGGTCATTCTGAAATTACACAAACATACAGTAGCTCTTCACTGTGTGTTTTTGTTTTTCCAGGATCTAAAATATAATGCCAGATGACATTATACATACAACCAATTCTGAACCGCAGACGATGTTGAAAAGAAATGACATGTCAGATATTGCACTTTGAAATCTGTCGTTGCTTCATTCACAGAGCCTCGGGTGACGTTTACCGCAGATCCAGTTCCATATATAGAGGGTTTTTGTCTTTCCGTAGGAAACCCTTATTCAGAGATCTTTATGGGCTGTCACAACCGTCTCTACCACCTCACAGGCTGGAGAGAAAGCTGTTTTCCAGGAGCCGCGTCAATACAGCGGAAGTCAAAGAGAATAGCTAATATGGCTGACGTAATGAACAATCGATTACTGTCCTTCCCAACGTCGTTTTTGAAAAGGCTCCAGAGCCCATAGACCAAAAGTTTGATTTTTAAAGTTCAGCTTCTGTCTGTTGTCCACGGCGTCAGCAAGAGCTCCAATGCACATGCTGTCAATAAGCATTAAAATGAGTGAAGAAAAGAGTATGGCATATTGAGTGTGAGGGCGGCCTGACTCAAACAGAAGGAGCTCTTAATGTCAGTCCTATCTGCTGTGTAGGAAACTCTGAGTTTAACAGTAGCAATGCTTCAAATCCCCCGAGCTGACTCACTGCATGACTAACCGAACAGCTTCTTTAACCTCTCTTAACCGCTACTCATTTAGCTGGTTTAGGAACTGACAGGCTTTTACAACCAGAAGAGGTTTTATCTGTTTGCTGTACGGCAGCACAGGAAACCCGTGCGCCATATGTGTGTCCTTTGCTTTTCATTACGTTGCATTAGTGCTAAAAGCTTCCAGTGAAGTGACAGAGACAGAAAGATAAACGCAGTTGCCCAGTGTGATCATTTTTTCCAACCAGAAAATTTACTAGAAGTTATAATTATGATTTCCGGATTGAAAATGCGAACTTCCCTGAAGGACTTGAATGCAGTTGATGCTCAGTTAACATCACAAATACATGATACACACAAATATATGATACGAAAATCAATTTGGTTTAAATCCTTAAATGAGAATTTTGAAATGAGAGCTGTTTAGCAAGTAAAATAGACAACCGAAAATATTTTCTAGTATGTAATTCTCACATGATGCCAGTATTGAGTTAAATATTTTTTTAGGATGAATGCCAGTATGTTCTGAACACTGTCAAATTTACAGGATTTGTAAGGAGAACTAAAATACATGTTTGTAGTGTTTATAAATGTTTATGAATAGTGCTTATGAATGCAAACATTTTTTTTTAATTGTTTCTGAATTTTTTTTATAAAATGTGACAATTTTATACAGTAGTTACCCTTTCAGTCGAATCACTTCGACGTTACATATGGGATCTCGCATGAGAGACCTATCGCCTTCGAGTCCTT
>JAUCNO010002252.1:0-13059 GCA_032353835.1 Enteromius viviparus
ATAATACATGTGTCCAGTGTCTGTGTGTGTCTATATATATATATATATATTATATATATTGTTTATATAAATATACACACATACAGTATATATTTAATTAATATATTTAATTTGTAGACATAACATATTTTCCAAAATATTTACATTCATGTGTGTATTTACATATACATAATACATATACACAGTAAACACACACACACACACACACACATATATATATATATATATATATATATATAACCTTAAGTTAAACGCGTGAGTCTCTTGAAAAAACATGAATTATGTCTGAAAGCTACTAACACTAAGGTATGAAAGCTAAAGTAAAACAGAGGCTACATTTTAAAAACTCTGCACTTGTGTTTTGAACTACATGAACATCTCAAACATCCTTTTTCATCATTGCTCCTTAAACGTTTTGGACAAATCAGAGCTTTTTATCTTTTGTCCTTTCGCAGTTTGCTTTACAGTGTTTTTTACGTTTCTTTAATTTAGTTTGTCAAGACAAGAATCCCCAGTTAAAGACCTTAACAGAGGACGTCTACTAACATCCGCCAGGCAATCTGAGCGCTGAAAAACACAGCGGTAAGGAGTGCTGAGCGGCAACCACAGCTAATGAGATCTGGGGGGAGAGATGCCGCGCTAACAGCCTTCCTGCTTCAGTCTGGGAAGCACTGCGGCTTGATGTGGAGAGAACTAAATGATAGGGGTCCTGTCTTTCAGAAAGGACACGGCTCTGAGACGGGCAGTGCGTTACCAATGAGGAGCAGCATGTCTGAGAGTACCTCACACAGCTCTGCTCACAAAAGACAGATCTGAAATCCTTCAAACACTCAACCCTTTCATGCTGAAATCCACAACAGCCACTTTTATATAATAAGGGTGATTTCCTTTGACCTTTACTTATAATTCCATGACTTTCCTCACTATATGTTAGTGTTTTGTTTTTTATTTATGACAACCTAAACCACCAATAAAAAGTTGATGCGCCAATTACCCCTGGAATATCATCTCAAAATACATCCTTTTGTGTGAAAGGAAAAAATAAATATCTCTCTGTATATGGGCCTATATATAGTGTGGTATAGTAATATAAATATTTTTAATAACAATATGTCTCCCGAATGTTTAACGAAAATGTCACAATACTCAAGATTGAGAAATACCAAGAAAATGCATTTAAAATCCACTTTTTGGGGTCATTATAGTTTTTTTTTGTATTTTGACAGCATAAAATCAAAGTAAAAGTGTTCATGCACCAAGCAGATATATATACAGATAGATAGGACGCATCAAAGGGTTAATGATCATTTTTCTTCCTAAAACAAACCACATCTAAATACAAACGTGCAGACTCAACCCGACATAAACTGCAAATCACTTTGCAGAGACTGCAATTAGACTGTCATCTTGACTGCCATAGTTCAAGGCAGTTATAAAGGGTCACTGCAATCCCTCACCTTGAAAGTGCCGGCATAATCGTCAGGAGTGATGCCCTCCCTTCCTTCCTTCAGAGCAATGAGGGTAAAGCCACGAAAGTAAGATGGGCTGGAGGCATGCAAACTCACTGGATAGAAAGAGAACAAAATATAGGTCAGAGGTACCAGAAATGAGCTTAACAGTAGGTCAGATCTCAACAGTGTGCCAGGGCAAGTCGCAAACTGCTCTCGCATTTGGCATGTACGTTTGCATGTAAGCGTGTGGGTTGTGCAAGGGCTTTTCACACGGAGCGGTGAATACATATGCATGTACAAACACGCTGGGCATAACACCCTCATAAAAAGGCATCTGCAGCTTAATGAAGGACACTTACTGTACATGAATCCAAATTGCAGTGAATATCAGGTTATCGAGTGTTTGACATTAAAATGGTCCTGACAGGTAAATTATCATGTCAACATTTAGATATATCCCAGCTTATAGAGAAAAATAACAGTTGTTCTAATGTTTTTGAACTAATTCTTACTTGCGTGGGTAGGACTGGTTATTAACAGTTTGTAACAGATAGCAATGACCATAATCGTTCCAAAATGACAGTAAAATAAAGACAATGGATTTAAAGGACAAAAACACATTTTAAAAGTGTAATTTGATATTATTATGATTGAAAACTCAATTATAATGGACTTTGTATTACAGAACTGGTTTCATCTGAATATTTGACTTATAAGAATATTATATCTACATGTTTGTGTGTGTGTGTGTGTGTGTGTGTGTGTGTGTGTGTGCAATGACTGACCAGACATGGTGGTTTATACCAAAAAATGGGACTATACAAATACAGAATACATTTGCAACACTTGTTAAAGTTGTTCGGTTTAATATATTTAATATATTATTCTATATTTTTATGTTCAGTGTTCTTGTTATCAATATGAACTATATAGGCCTATTTTGAATGCAAATGCTGTAAGTGAGATTACAATCATGAATGTGATTATCATTAGAATTCATACCCAATGTATCCATCCAAGATATCCAATATCAAATTTATATTAGCGTTACATTATAGCAGTGCAACTACAGCACTCTTTTGACACTAATTTGCACTATTATGTTACAAATTGTACCTTTAACCTACTTTTTTGGTCTAGCAGACAAATATGTGCATTTTATATGGAAATTTGTGGTTTCTAACCAATCCGATGAATAATATTAGCGTACTAATATCCCAGTCTCATTAATTCAAATGTCCTTTTTAGTAAAAAGCTATCAGTTTTTCAAATTATTTCCAAAAAATATATTCACATTCACCACATAAAACGCCTTTTGGTAGGTTATTTTAGTGTCAGCCAACCTGGTTTACCTGTAGAAGATGCACTAAAGATGACGCTTTACGCGCCAGTGTTTACAAACTCCGCACATGTTGTTTTGGCTCAGACGTGCATTAAAAGCCTGTTAAATTGGTGAAACAGCAACGTTTGTGACCTCTAACCTCTGTAAGTGCTCCCGGGTTGGTAAGTTTCTGGGTCTCCTTCAACTCTGAGGCGAAACTCGTTCTGTCCGTCTCTCCGAGCGCCCCGCGTCTGCGACCGCAAGATCCGGCAGAAACCCCCCTCGGACCTCGACTGTCTCTCTGCGGTATCTCTTCTGAAGGCATCCGTATGGATGAAAAGCACATTTAAAAAAACTAACAGCACAACCATACCGTCTTTGTCCATCATTGTCGCTTCTTTGCCTGTCCAAACACAAGTTTCTAGTCTAGTACAAGCGAGAAAGCGCAGTCAAAGAACTGGAAAAGGCGGTCAAAACAAACAGAAGCATAAATCGACCAAACTTGTCTAATTTGGGGTCCATTCACGAATAAAAGAGAGCAGAGACGCCGTATCCATTCCCACTGAGGAGATGTGGAGATTGCGGAGCGTTGATAGTCCCGTGCCCGCGGAGCGCGAGATTGATTGAAGGCGAGCGCGGAGACAGAAGACTCAGATGTTGACTTTACTCAAAGGATATTCACACTGGCAAATACCTATATGGTCTCCTTGATAACCGAGCTCAGACTTAAAGAGAATAGATTCAGACTTTAAACAAAACCTAGACATAGACGTCTGACATTCTTGGTGAAACGCTCTGAGGAGAAAGAGAGCTCGCGAATGTTTGAACAGCCGTGAGCTGCAGCAGCAGGAGAAAAGAATCACAGGGGGCTGCGCACTAAGGAGACATGGAGAATGATTTTGGGAACTCCTCCGTCTGTTGTGCTTGTTTATGCAAGGGAATGATTTGAGGGCTCATGTTTTTAATATGAGGAACTATATGCATTTTTATTCCCGGCCCCCCTAAAAATAAATTAAATAATAATCAGTCAGTGTCATTATTACTGTGCTAGTGTACTAAATTTCTGTATTTAATCACAATCACATTCTACTATAGCATAAACGTAATATACAGTTCTATTAAAAAATCTTTTTTTTAAACAATATACAAACTAAAACTAGGACTGGATCAGCAAATGTTAGTGGAATGGACCGATTTTCTCTCCCTGCTAAAAGCGTTTTGTTATCACGCACTACTCCTGCTCCATTTCGGGCTTTGCATTTCACAATAGTGTGAGAAATTCGCTCCGAACGACCGAGAAAACACCGATCCTTCGACTTCCAAAAGTCATTTAACTCCTTTTGCAGTTATATAAATAGTTTTTATTGCTAAGTTAATTTTTGGGTTATATAAAAGTTAAACTGAATATTGTAGCTTTACATTTCTAAACATAGGCTTTATAGGCTACTTAATTCAATATGAAACATGCTGATTGGAAAATATTTGCTGTAATGGCAGTCAAAGCTTGAAATTACTGTCGTGGATACATATTAGCATGGGGGGTGGGGGAGGGGTGTCAGAATTGAGATATAAAGTCAGCATTCAGACATTGTTCCCTACATATCAGCCTAGTCTGACTTTTTTCTTGGAATTGCGAGACAAACAAACCCATTCATAACCTTATAAAGTAGGTTACCTTTATTTATTCATTATCATAAATTGTATTAGTAACTTGGTTTGACTTGTAAATATGCATTTTATTACCATAACCTTTGAGTTTGCACCAGTTTTCAGCATACTATTTTGTTTTTATTTTAAACATTTGTTGAGGCCCCCTAGCCCTGGTTAAGAATCACTGATCTACAAGAATAACTTTCGAACATCTGCATACTCTGCATATCCGTCTGATCAGAGAGAAGTTAGAGAAGCACACCAGCAGATGTCATTAACGCATCCTGACTGACTGCACTAATGCCCACTGGAAATATGCCATAGTAATGAAAATGATTTCCCATTCCCTGTTCAGTTTGCAAATGCGGTTATTGAAACCTGTACAAAAGAGTCAGCAAGAAATACACACTCCTTACCATCAATTTCTGATATCCTAATATCAGATGGTTTATTAAAAAGCCTTTATTCACTTGGATATTTTATAGATATTTTTATATCTTTTATATTTATATAAAAAAATATAATTGCTCGTTTTAAAATTAATTTGCCATTTTATGTAATTTTTCCACACCAAAAAAAAAAAAAAAAAAAAATCTCTCTCTTACTAAACTTCTGAAAACAGATTCTTCTATAATAATTTTTGGTTTGTTGCCAAGCCATCTGTATATTCAGGACAAAACAGCATGCTTCACCAAAAGGTCAAACCAAAGCAGTCACTTTCTAACAATACAAAGGCCAAACTTACCCATAAATGTCTATAGAGAATGACCTTCCAGGCTGAGTTGTTAGTTTGGCACCTCACACATTCACTAACCTGTGTGTGATCTTGTCACCCAACCTATTGATCTGCCTGGGGTTGCGACAACTCAAGGGGCTGTGAAATATGGCAGTAGATTTGCTTGGCTGTATTGCCCCAGTAAGCTTGAGGCTTCTGTGAGAGAAACACAGCAGCAGCATTTGAGCTTGTTAATGCTTCAATTCATCTTTAGCACAGGCTGCACAACTCTAGAAAGAGAGATGAGAAAAGAAAGTTTAGACGTGGTAGACGGAGGATGAATGGCAAGAGGACTATTTTATTCCAGGAAGTTTCTGTTTCGTCCAGTTTTTTCACCCATGGAATCCAGTGACGTTAAGTTCAGAAGTATATATTTTAGAGTCAGTTAAATATAGGGGAAGCAGTGAAACACTTCAGCTCAACCAGATAAATCATAGACTTTGTTTGCGGTCTGACTGATTGCTGGCATGTCTATTTAAATATGCTAGTCATCTTAAAGGCATATAGTTTGATAAAAAAAAAAAAATTATTGCATTATTTAAGTTACCCTGACTCCCTTCTAAACCTGTGTAATTTATTTTTCATAAAAAAGGTATAGATTTATTCATTATTTGTGTGGTATAGCTTAAAAACTGCATTAAAAGTACTACAAGGTACTGTACTACTTTGTTTTTACCGTTATTCTTAATTCTTAAATATATACACATACACGCACATTTGTAATATACTGTATATATATATATATATAGAGAGAGAGAGAGAGAGAGAGAGAGAGAGAGAGAGAGAGATACACAAGCATTTTTTTTCAGAAAATCTAATTTTGTGTTCCCCAGACAAAAATAACAGCATGCTGGTTCAGAAAGACCTAATGGTGAACATTTTTGGGTGCACTGTCCCTTTAAGTAACTATCACAGTATGAAACTGCTTTGCATCCAGATGTCATTTTGGTAACACTGACTTGATTCAAACCTATCGGTGATTAAGCCAAGTGGCAATTTAATGTCTCACGGAGACAGCTTTTACTACTTAAGGAGATGGTTGAGGTTGCCAGGAAGCTCTCTTTTAAGTGCTGAAAAAGTTCCATGACAGTCCTGATATCCAACGAGGTCATTGGGTCCGCTGGCATACATCATGTGAAGTTTGTGTTTATCCTGAAACATCACAGTGAATTTTAAAGTTGCAACACTGATAGAAAATTAGTTTTGGACATAAACGGCACTGTGAAATGCTGTTTAAAAGCTCAGGTGTGAAACACCTCTCATGTATATGTTAATCACACGCTGCGTCAGCAGACTTTAAGACAGCTGAAGATCGGGGCAGGAGTGGACCTGCAGAGCTAAAAGCCACTCTGCGCTTTTCAAGTGAAGTGCTGTAGTCAGTTCTCAGCGTTATGAATAACACATCATAAGGCTGTGGTGCTTGTTGATCCCAAATGACGCAGACCCAGGAGAAGTATTCGACTGACAGCTATATCGAAAGTCATGAAAAGGCTTGTGATTCTGTATTTTGATGATTACTTTTTAAGTAAAAGAGCCTTGCAGTTTTTTTTAATACTTTTAGGGGTCAAACACTAAGTGTCTCAGAGTAAACAATAAAAAGTGAAACAAAGGAGAAAAACACAATAGGATACAGTCGAAAATATAAGAACTAGAGAAGTAAGTCACATAATTAAATACAGCCACAGTGTGAGAAATGTCGCGATTTGCGAAAAAGCAGCACAATTTTCCATGATAAACTTTCATTTGCATTTAAAAACATTAGACATCATTTATTATAACTAAAAGCATTAGTTTACCCCTATAGTTTAACCATTATCATGTGCCATCAGGGGCTCTGTAATAAATTTGAAATAGTTGCACTTGTGAAAGTTGCAAATGAGAGGAAAAGTCGTAAATTGAAGTTGTAAAAATTATTGTGGGAAAGTCATACATTTGATTTAAAAGTTGCAATTATAAAATTCAGTCTCTATAGTAAGAAATAGTTGCAATTGTTGAACTTAAAATTGCAGTTGCAAGAAAGTCGCAAATACAAGATAAAGTTGCAGTAGTGGGAAAGTGTACATTTAAAAAAAAAAAGAGGCATAATTATGAAAGTTGCAATTGCGGATATAAGTATTTAATACATAATAATAGAGTAAGAATAATAGTTTTACTCTAAAGCAGAAACATGTTCATTGCAAGATAGACCAATCTAACCAGATTTTACCAGTACATTGTCTTTAATGACACTCAGTGCTACTCTGTCAGAGAAGTACATGGGCAGGCTTTTATTGGCTTTAATATCAATGTTTTGGCTGCCTGTACTAGATGAGCACAGGGGTAGTTACGTATGTCCACACAGAGGATTGTGCTTGGCCCCCAAAGTGGTAAGGACCATTATGCAGGCAAGCGCAGTGGCCTGTTGTCCTGAAGTGATGAATGTTCAAATCACTGGCGGCTAATGTACTGTGCTGGGGACTTTTTCTCTTAGTAGCATTCTAATTGACTGAGAGGCAAGTGATGCAAAGAAAGTCCATATGCCCATTTCCCCTGAAACACCCTCCATCCTCGAACCTTCCCTTGATAATTAGTAGGCGTACTTATGAAGAACGACCATGAGGTCTGCGTTTTCTCTTACCTCAGTTGGCATATGGTATGGGTGATGGTTTTAGACTTTCATTGCAACTGATTTACAAGGTGTTTTGTCCTTTCTGGCTTGAAATGTAAAGCCTGCCTTAACTCCTTTGATAAAGCCTTCGTCTGGGAAATGGCACAAATATAGTTCGGACAACTGGAACCCATTTAAACACAGATTACTGGAGCAGCTTTCTGAACCTGGAGACAAGATTTCAGTTAAATAAAATGAACTGAAGAGTCTCGTATTCTACTGTAATCATATTGAAGTATTCTCTTTGACCTTTCAAAGGGGAAACATTGAAACTGCTTGTAAAGTTGCATTTCCCTTTGGAATCGTCACATTCTTAATACATTGACATTACAATGAACTTGGTCCCACCTTTGCAGCTATAACAGCTTCCACTCTTCTGGGAAGGCTTTTGTAGAAGATTTTGGTTTTTGCCCATTCATCCAGTAAAGTGTTTGTGAGGTCAGGCCCTGATGTTGGATGACAAGTCCTGGCTCGCAATCTCTGTTCCAGTTCATCGTAAGTGTGCTGGATGGGGTTTAGGGCAGGGATCTGTGTGGACCAGTTCTTCTATACCAAACTCATCCAACCATGTCTTCATGGGCCTTGCTTCATGCATTGGGGCACATTTGTGCTGGAAAAAGTCTTGGTATGACAGGTAATGTCCTGTTGGCATCTGCCAAACTCGATCAGACTGCCAAACATATCTATGATTTGCCTATTGGTTGTCAGAGCAAAAACGTGAAATATGCAAGAAGCAGAAAAAAGATAAGACACTCACCTTGTAGTTCAGAGTTTTTGTACAAAGTTTTTTTGAAAATGTTGCTGGAGATATTTTCGTAATATATAACATTATATTCATAGACTTTGCTAACTGTGAATCATAGATGTATGAGAATTGCTTTCGGGAAAAGGTTAGTGCAATTTGTGTCGCAGATGGTGGTAGTTTCCCTGACAAACAACGTTAGACTTGAGTCCCTCCAAAAAACAGAACCATTATTTCCTCTTCCAGTGCGTCATATGGCCTTGTAAAACTGCAATACAAGCATGCAACCATGCATGGCATAAATGTGCAGTGACAGATAGGGTCAATGTCTGCTGTTTCTCATCCGAATCATCATTTCTGACTGTCAACAACATGTACTGAGGTCAAAGCATGACAAAACGAATGTGCTTTGACAATGATAAATTCATCTATTGTAGAAAGAGTCATTATTTTACTTTGCACTCGCTAAACGCGCTGTCTGCTTTTTTCTGATTTATCGTGAATGGATGGAGCCATCTCTAAATTGTCTTTAAAATAAATTTCTAATCAAAGTTGATTTGAAAAGTCATTTCGGTACACTGCCTGCACTCATGAAAAATGTCATGAGAAATTAATGTTGTTTTTAAACTATAAGCAGCTTTAAACTACAAGCAAATTTCTATTAAGACAAGTTTTGAAGTATTTAAAACCCAAGGGATAGGCTAGTTAACTTAATAAATTAAAATACATAAATAAAATATGTCTTAATTTACTCACTCTCATATTGCTTTAGATCTCTGACTTACTGTAAAATGTTTTGTGAAACAAAAAACGTACATTTGTGAAAGAGATGAAAAAAGCACCAATAAAAGTGTTAATCCAATTGTGATATTCCAAGGCAAATAATGGCTTTGTGTAAGAAACAGATTGAAATTGAACTATTATTCAATGCAAAACTTCCCTTCCAGTGAGCCATCAACCGCTCAAATGGATCTTTGATTCAGTAAGATCATAAATGAATCATTTGTAAATGAATCATTCAGACAAGTTTTATGAACTGAATTAAAGGATTCATTTAAAAGCTGAAAAGAAAGATTCATAAATCAGACATCATGAAAGCTGTAAATAATGAATCAAATTTCAAGCTTTCCTCACTGAAAGCTATCGGATGGAATATAGCACACTTTTATGGTGATTCATTCACTTTTATTACATGCAAGAGAGCGGCCAGGATCTTCCACGGAAGAAAGAAAGTCAAACAGCTTTGGAACGACATTAGAGCAAACTATTCTTTTAATACAAAACAACAAAAGGGTGCGAGGAAACTACCGTAACAAGCCAATAAAAAGTCTAATACCGCATTTTCCTGCCAAAGTTGTTTTTTGTTATTTGCGAGAGTGCTTTTTATGGCACTGCTAAAACATCTTTAAAAAGCTGCAAGCAATTTGAAGGCCCCATAAATCCAGTTTAATTGTTTTAAAATGGGCTGTAAATTCAAGCCTGTTTTGTTGATTTTCTGATGTACAGAGCCACTCGACTCCAAATGATGTCATGGCGAACGGCGCAAGATTCTGCCTTCCTGTTTTAATTGGAGCTTAATGTACTCATTCTATCATGGAGGAAACTGCTTGAGATATTTCCCTTTGATGCACCATGTGTCAGAATAATGAGTTCTGGATGTAATTTAAACGTAGTATTAGCGTTTTAAAATGCTAATAAATATTGTGGCCTCCAGAAAGCTGATTTTAGTAAGGGAAGAAGCAGCTATCCAGCATAAAAAAAGGTTTTGAGACCCAAAAGCGATACAGCAGATGACATAAGGGAGGAATGGGATGCAAGCAGGCTCTTTTCAAACCTGAATCCACTGTCAGAGTACTAGATGAAACAATGCATCTTGAAATAATGTGGTTATGTGTGAGACCACCTGTAATCTGAAATCCCAATGGCGCTTTGTGCGTATTCTAATCTGTGCGTTTTGTGCTCTGAATTCGCCCGAGAGCGCCGGCCTTGTCCAAACCACTGTAATTACCTCTCTTATCTGAAAAGAGAGGGCTTAGGCCATTTCCTTCTGCTAAAACAGCCACTTTGTATGTCACGTTACAAAAAAACAAGAGCAGACACTGCTTTTAGTATTGTGTTCAGAAAGATTTAATATTCTGAATGAAACTAGATGTGCTTCCCCCAGTTCGCTTCGGTTTGTGTTTGTGACTCCAAGCAGCAGAATACAATCAAAGTCCATTATGACTGGAACAGCGAATCGTATCTCTTGAATATAAATGTGCTGTGGAGAGGAAATATGACTCAAATTAAATTTTATTAAATCTTACTATGAGTCTGTGCAGATAAGGGTAGAACAGAAAAACTCTTGCTTTCGGGTACTTTTTTACCATAAAGAGTGGTTATTTCAACAGTCTCATGACAAATTCGTTGGTAGGCTTTTTTTTGTATGTACGCTATTTTATGAGGTGGCTAATTCATTTTCGATTTTGTAAAATTTAAATGATTAAATCAATTTAGGGGCGGGTTCTGGGTGTACACCATTCATACCCTGTAAAAAGAAATCCGTTAAATTTACGCTGAGAAAACCAGCGGTGTGGTTGCCGGAAATCAACTGTAAAAATGTTTTGGGTTTTAGGGCTTTAATTTAAATTTACAGTTAAATACCGTAATTTCAAAAATGATATAACGTTAATATACAAACCTATTAAAGTACTGAACTCTGTTTTGCCACCAAATGCAGATGGAGATGAGAAAGTCACATGATGAAAAAGCCCATCACAAGCTGCTTTTAAATACTACAAATTCGGCAAATTGTGCAACTCGTACAGTACAAATTAGCCACCTCATAAAATACGTACGAATCACCGTAAGATCGGGGTGGTTTGTTTTACTAGCCTAGAGATAATACACACTTAAGAGCTTAATACATTAAATAATAATAATAATATTTTTTTTTTGACAAATTGTCCTATATAATCAGAAAAAAATGAGATTTCATTCCAATTACTGGTTTGACTTTTTGAAGCCGTTATAAAATGGCCATTTTGCTTATGTATAAAAAAAATTGTATTTTCAAATACTTCTTTTTTAAAAGATTCTTTAAAAGAATAGTCAAGAAGTGTCATTTGTCTCAGGATTCGTGCTACACTGGGTTTTATTTACTAAAAACAACTGGCTCAAAGAAGATCAGAGAAGAGACTACAGTGACTACAGCTCAAAGAAGAGACTACAGTGGCTGCATTTGTATTTTTGAATAAGTAAAAAGAATGGGCTCATATAAAAATAATTTGTTTCAGGAATAGGGCTACACCAATTGACTGCATGTATTTGATTCACCACAAAAGAAAGAAAAAAAAAGACTCTCAGGAGTCATTTGTAAGTGAAGTGCAGCATGCATTTAAATCCACTACAAAGAGCCAACTCATGTTATCATTTATCATTTTCATCAGCAGAATCCATTTTTGGGGAAAAAAAAGCTTCTATGCATCCATTGAAAATAAGAGTTAAAAACAAAAAGAGTAAATAGATTTGTAATGGGGTTTTAAGAACCAACATCAGGGATGTTCATTTTCAGATTTTTATTAATTAGAAATCTGAAATTTTAACACAGCTCAATGTGGTGTAAAAAGTCACTCAAATAAATCTGATACTGTTTAAATGACACATAAGAAAGGTAACCAAGAAGAATTACAGGCCAAAGGCCTAAACACCCATATACTGAAACATTGTGAATGGTTATAAAATAAATAGCTTTCGAAAACAACTTTTCAACTCCTATTTACACAGTAGTTCATCCAAAACCTTTTCCTCTCATAGTTGACTCTAGAGAACTTGAGGGTCAGTAGAACATAGCCAAAGGATGACACTTAGCTCAAAAGTCTGGCTTGGGTGCAACTGCAACAGACTAGAGAGAAGGAAATTAATGAGCACTCAGCGGCTTGTGAAGTACACTTTGATGCTGCCTTGGTGCAGGACACACTTCTAACATGTAACAATGGCCAAAGATTAAATGTGTATTCCAGCAGACATCAGAGTGGATACTAACACCACAAAAAACCCCAACTGGACAGGATTGCCAGATCTTTGCTCTTTTTTTACCCTTGTATACAAAAAATATATATTAAATATATAATTGATGCTTACCTAATATACAAGTTGTACCACATGTGACATACCTTCAGATAGAGTCAGTTTTTTGGCTCATGCGTCATTTTTCTAAATGGTCTGCCATCTAATGGCAGTTCAGGGTGAGATGGAAAGATTCTTCAGAGAAATTAAGTGTCAAGGCAGTAATGAAAGCAATGTATATGGCACTTACAAATGGTACAAATTGTATTGAGCAGATAAGTGCAAGGAAAATATCCACTGACAGCAGAAAAGAAGTACATCCATTAGTATATTTGACAAATGTTTACACCAGTAGATAGATAGATAGATAGATAGATAGATAGATAGATAGATAGATAGATAGATAGATAGATAGATAGATAGATA
>JAUCNO010002253.1:0-13057 GCA_032353835.1 Enteromius viviparus
TACACCTATGAAGAGTCCCCACAAGGATAGCAAACCAGACGTGTGTGTGTGTGTGTGTGTGTGTGTGTGTGTGTGTGTGTGCATTTAGCACAAGCCCTAGATGCTCATAAGTGTAAGTAAACTCTGTTGGCTCCAAAAGAAAATAGATAAACATCTCTGTTGTATATCATTGTGTAAGACGCTTGGCATAGATCACTGCCGGGGGGTAAGCTGTCTTTTTGAGTTGCTGACAAAGCTCAAGGACTTACTGTCTGACATACAAGCCCTGCTCATCACTTATACTAGACATACAATGCAGACGTACATTTTATATGTTAACTATTAGTTAAATTCCTTTTCATTTCCTTTTTTTTTTTTTTTTAAGACATCTTGCATTTTACATCTTATCATTTACCATCTGTATTATGATGTTTCATCCATTTCGGCTATTACATGGCGCTATCATTCTGCTATGTTTATCATGTGGCAAAGGCATTTCACGCCCTTTGTGCCAGCGTGACCAAGCCTGCCATATTTGAAAGAAGAGACAGAATGGCGGACACATCACCTCATCCTTCCCCACCGCCTGAATGCGGCGTCTGAGTTAAAGGCGCGTTAGCTTGCGGATCGCCATCAGATAGAGCGCAGGCAGGGGGATCAGAGATACATGGGGAAAAGGGGTCAGCTGTCTGCTTGATGCAAACGTTATCATGAGGAAAGCTCACCCCTTATCACTCTCACACCCACCGGCGGCCCGCCTGCCTGGCTGAGGATTATCCCTCAAGGGCGAATGCATCTCCCCTCCATCATTTAGGCTCCGGACGGCCACCTCCTCTACCGCTGTGAGAGAAGAAGAGTAGATTGTACATGTGGCGGCACGGGAGGCTACTGTAGTTGTTGTGGAGACAAAGGTATAAGTTACCCAAAATAATGTTCTCCAGTGACTAAAATTTGATGTTTGCCAGCCATACCACTTCCATCCATGGAGGAAGAGAGTGAGCTATAAAAAAAGACGTTTGTGAGTGCCATCTCACTCGGCAGTGGTGGCTCCAGGATTTTTTGGGGGGGTGCTAAGGGGAGGCTTAACAGTTTAGAGGGGGTTATTAAAAAAAACCTATTCAACTTAGAGAAAGTAATGAGCGCCTAAACTTTTGCTATCAAATTTTTAAATACTACAGCTTTGAAAAAGGTTCACTTTACTTTTTTCTGTGGTATTAAACTTCTCAAATGCCGCTGCTATAGATAACATACTACTGCCAACTACAAATATGAGACTTACAATGTAATGTAATTTATGAACGAATATATCCTAGAAAAAGAGAAAGATGTTTTTCTTTTTTTCCAATTTAATAAAAAAACATATTTTTTTTACAATTCATAACTATTTCTACAGAGGCACGCAATCAAGTGCATTCTCTGCTGAATTACATAGAATCATGTTATAATAGCCAGAGATAAGCGTAAAAAATTAGCAATATTAAGAGGGTTTAACATTTCCAATTAAGGTTGGCCTGTTGCATTCTTCTTATTTTTAGGCCTATATTAATAATTACTTTTATTAATAAAATACAAAAATGATTTCCCCACATCATGCATGAGGACAAGCTTACTCATTGAATTTTGTTACAAATATTTTTATATCAATAAAACACGGTAACTGTGGTGTAATTTGCATTGGAACGGGTGGTTTAATGTTTAAGACTTCAGAGCAGCTTATCTACGCTTTATTCTTACTGTCCACCGGTACAGCCTACATTCTCGGTTGTTATGCGCAAACTGCATGCATGCGCCGCGTGTTTTATTTGCGAAGCCTGCCCACGGCATGTTTGCGGCGATGCTCAGAGTACAGCCCTCAGACAGAACAGGCAGGTTATCTATGAGTGACAGACCAGAATAAGGATGGAGCAAAGTGTAGATGGACACTGAACTCGAATTTGTTCATATTTTCGTTTCACATTTTGCTGTCAACAAATTCAAGACTCTTGACAACGAATGAAATAACAAATACAGTATGTAGTAATATTTTGTGCAGGCTACACTATTATTTGTTAGCCCATCTCTCCTTCTTTTAGTAGCATAGATTTAAATGTGAGATTATTCTCATGTTTTTACTACAGGAACCACAAAATAAATTTTAAGGGAATTAGTTAACACAGTTAGCTATATAGCGTTTTCAGCATGTTAAAGTAGATTCATCTCTGGTTAATTGTCTCAGAGAGAATATGTGCAGTTAATTCAGCATTAGCCGTCAGTTTTTTACTTTCACTTTCACTAACATTGATGTTCAGCATCTTGCGCAAAGTTTGCGCGTTGGTTTCTTGAGATGCTTGACCCCTTCCCCATAATATTCATTGTTTATAAGCCACATATTAGGCACTTTTTAAGCTATTTAATGTTTATTTTTCAGTGTTAATAAGAGTGATACCGAAAGTTAAAAAACAGGAAAATCATTTGGAAATCCTTGTGGGGGGCCGTGCAGGGGCTAAGCAAGTTTCTGATGGGGCCCCGTCAAGCCCCGCCACTGTCACTCGGCCACCTCTCTGAGGTGATTCATCCACAATTCTGGACTGTTTCAAGTGTCTCTCTAGTCAGGCTATTAGGCTGCTCTGCAGTGAGGGTTGGCTGAGGAGAAACCTGCTCTAATAGGGTTTGAGCTTATGGGGGCGTACAGGGGCTAAAGTAACACCATCATCAGCCGTGAGAGTGTAGGGAGGGGAGTGAAGACTCATAACTACCCTCAGCCTTCACTGGAGCTCAGGAGGTGCTTATCGTCTCAATTATGGTGGACAGAGAGGTTTTCTGAAATGAAATGGATTTGAAATGTGATGTTTTATGTTGACGGGGATCTTAAGACTGTGGCACTTGACCTAGTTCGCTAGTATCTGAGAGACCTTTGGCTTAAAAATGAGGAAGTTGACCTATTATCAGTAGATTTTGTTAAATGTATGCAATTTCGAAGTTTTTAGTAAAAATAAGAACTGTTTATTGAGTGCCAAATCATCATATTACAATCATTACTGAAAAGTAATAGTTGCAATTTTTAAACACATTAATTATATTCTCTTTCTGCATTAGGGCCAAACACAGATACCAGACCAAACCAAACAGTATGAGTATCAACCAGGATTTTGCCAGCTTGCTTTCAGGAAGTTGCTTTCTTGTGCTGAATTGAGGTTGAGTCAGTTGTCTTTGTGAGGGTAGACCTCATTTCCTCTGCAGCCCTTGACAGTTCAGATTAATACAGAAGATCAGATAGAGCGCGAGCACTCACAGAGCAGACAGAGAAAAATGAAGAGTTTCACCCCATGTATAAAAGTCCTGGACTCTATAACCTCATCTATTTTCATCCCTTTCTCATCTCTAAACGACTCAATCACTACATTCCCTCGCCTATCAAACTCTTCCTGTTGACCTGCCTTTGTGTTTGTATTTTTACCATTACCTTCCATTCTATGGGTTTCCATTCCATTCTGTGTGTCTATGTCTTTCTGAATCGTGAATCTAGCTGGAGCTGTTGTTGATAATGGTGTTAATTGTTTATGCTATTTCATATTATCAATAAGCTTATAGCGCAGGTACCTCTATGGTGAAAAGTAGCAACACCTTTTTTCCCCTCTGATTTAAAAATCTATTTTATGGGGTAGATTATCAGTAGTTGCCTAGCAACAGCAATATTAAATAAAATAAAAAAAGCAAGCTCAGCACTGTTTGTCAGTTTGAGTTACTGCAAAATTGAATTCATTATGTCAACCATGATGTTAACGGTTTAATTTTCGTTTTTCTTCTTGGGCCATTCATATTGCAGCTTACAGCTATATTTTGTACTATTTAAGCTCGGTACTCATCTTTCTGGAGTGTACAAGGCAGTGAATGACGCCATTACATTTCAATGAAAATACATTTCCCCCTGTCTCTTTTACGCCATCAGTCATCTTTGAGTGCTGTAGAGTGACGTGCGTCCCCGTGAAGGAGATCTCATGTGCTGTCATATGTAAATACGGGTTTCTTGTCTAATCACAATCCTTCTTCTGTGCGAAACACGAGAGGCAAAACTCAGCTTTTACCCGAGAAAAGGCTTTAATGCGCATTTGATCCGAGAACACAGCGTGAACACCCCTTATACATTTATAACTAGAACAGATCTTTTTGAAGCACTTTAACGTCGCTTTATTTCGCCACTGGGCAGAAACCGAACAATTTCACACCGTTTTTGAAAAGCAATAGATATATACTGAGAATCTGTTCTGCAAAAAATATATTTAATTCCGAAGTAATAACAACTCCTCAAAAGCAGTAAAAAACGGCATTCGTTGTGCTCCACTATCTCCAATGTTTCTTGATAATAAGAGGCTGTGAAACCAAAAACTGTGAAATAAGGATTACAGGCAAAGGAAAGAAGCTTGGCTTAAACTTTGCATTTCCTGTACAGGTATCAGACCGCTGTGTGGTTGCTTTGGTGCCCAAGCAGACGTCCTCCTACAACATTCCACCTACAACTAGCATCTCTCGAACATCTATCAGCAGATATGGTGAGTATATTTATCTGATGATAATGATGGTGGTCTGTTTAGCTAATTAGAAGCTTTTTGTTTTACAATACAAAGCTCTTTGGGGTAAATGCACTGCTGAAGCTTGGCTTTAAATGATGACTATACGCATAAGCCACGTGCTGCAGTTTTGTTTTGGATACCCAAGGGAGCTTTCTGGGCGCCAGAGAAGGAGAGCAAAAGCGAGAAACCATGTCAGGAAGGGTAAGAGTAAGAGAGAGAGATGTTAGCAGTTAGTGTGAAGCACAGTAATGCTGATTTCTCCGCTGAGTTTGGATACCACCCGTAATGGACACATTAGCTCCTTCCCCATAGCGTTGCTTTGAGGGAGTGCCACAGGGCTCCCCATCTGGCCCGTTCTCATTTTCCAACACACTGAGCTGCAGGCCACTCTCTGATTGCTAATTACGCACCACCGATGATATTTCACACAAGCAAAAAAAACTTGAATGACACGCAGCCAAATTTCAGGGCCAGTGATGAAATGGAGCCCCTTGTGCGTTGTCACCTAGCAACCCTGCCAAACGACGCACAGAAACATCTCACCTGGCTTCAATTCACTAGATCCACATGAATGCGGCCTGTATCCGCGCATTACATGATTCTGTTAATCAAAGCTTGAGGATGTGTCTCACGTATATGCGGTATAATGAAAGAGTGTAATTATCGTCTCTTATCGTTTGTAAACATAATGACATTTAAAGTTCAGGCAACACTTCAAACAGCCAGAAACCCAACAAGCAACCTGAGAAATACTCTATAAAGCTATCTTTATTTCTCAGCCGTGCTCTCGTTAACCAACAAACCTCAATCTTTTTGTATCCTCACCCTGAATTTGGTAGTTAAGAGTTTTTAGGGTCACGCTTGGCATTTTGATCTATTTTATTGCAATAGGATTGTTGTATATTTTAGGAAACTCATCAAATAGGAATGAGATGGCACAACGCAGCACTGTTTTTGGCTGTTTTTACAACCTGCTCTTGTGTGTGGTGCATAAAAAGCAGCTATCTCATCTGGCAGAGCCCTGGTGCCCATCAATCACGCCATGGCACAGCGGGCACAGCTGTGCACAGGCACCCGCTGATTGATTCATATCAATTTAATGCTCAACACTTAGCAGCTCGGCTCAATTTAGCATGCCAGCACCCCTGGCCCAAAATAACACACTGCTCACACACCTTTGACTGGCTGAAACGAGCAACACTGAAAACACACGTTGAAATGCACACGCCAGATCGTGTTGGTATGTGATCAAGCACTTATCCCATAATTGATTTTTGCGGCATATAAAAAACACCCTACTATATATTTTTTTTTACATTTTTATATTTAAATATTTGCTATGAAAAAATTATAAATATGTACAATGTATTTGTATATAATTGTATAAGCATCCAGTTCATAAGTGAGTCAGATTTTAATTCACTAACTATACTACGATTGATTCTTTGATATAAAAATAAAAAAAGAAAAACATTACAATGATGAAGATAATATATATATTTATTATACTTTTTTTTATCTGATAATTGTATCTTATGTCATATGTTTGACTCTTTTATCCATTATCTATATTTTATGTTATATTTATAACTTTATCATTTACAGAAGCATTATTTTCTTATGTGCTAAAATACTTCATCGCACTAAAATATGATCATTTTTAAGCAAAGAACCAAATCGCAAAAATAGCGCAACAGAAAACATCTTTCTTTATCTTATCACATTCAATTAAGAGTGCAAATTCAGAAAAAAATATTTGTCATGACTTTGTAAAGGCAACTTTTTTGTAGTATATACATACATATACACCCTACCAATAATTCATCAATGCCAATACTGTGGCTACGGCCAAAAAGGCTTTAAGTCGGCAGTAGCTTAAGGTGGATTGAAACTGCAATCCACTTTTTCCTGTACCCCACTCTGCTAACACCACTATTTCTCTTGGGGTTCTCCCTTATGATGCTGATCTGCTCAAAATTCCACTTCTGTCTCAAAGTAGCCCTGCCTTGCCGTTTAACATGCCCTTTGAAAGCCAGGTGATGAGGACAGAAACTGAGAGAGAGAGAGACTTTGAAAAAGGACGTGAAAGAATATATAGCACCATTGTGAAAAGCCAATCCGACCTCCCAAGAGAGCACTCAACCACTGCGAAAAAAGCCACACATCTAATTGGAGAAGTGAGCAAGAGACTGATTACTTAACACGCGAAGATGGAGGGGAAAAGGAGATGAGATGGATGAGCAGGGAGCTTAAATCATTAGAAATCTTTAGATGCATTGATTGGGTCCTGCGATGCAGACGTTTAAAGCATGTCTGCAGCACAATGAATCAGGACGAGCCAATTATGAAGCCTTTGAAGAAGAGGCCAGAGAGCGTCGACTCGTCTAGCTCGGTCTCGAACAATACAGAGACAAATCCTCTGCAGAGAGAGAGAGCAGGAAAGAGATATAGAGGGTTAGACAGAGTAAATGAAATGTTGAGAGGGCCAAGCTCTTTCTGCTCATCCCAAAGAATGGCAACGTGATAAATAGAGGTATAAGATCATAATACTTACTTTTTTTCTCTCTGTTACTACAGACTCGACATTCCGCTACACAGGCAGCCCGGACAGCCTGCGCTCACGTGCTCCTATGATCACCCCAGACCTGGAGAGTGGAGTCAAAGTCTGGCACCTGGTGAAGAACCATGAGCATGGAGACCAAAAGGAGGGCGACCGTGGCAGCAAGATGGTGTCTGAGATCTACCTCACCCGCCTACTGGCTACTAAGGTAACACCACTGCTTTTAGCGGATCATTTTAATGTAAATTGTATTTAAAAATTGTATTTGCCTTTTTATGTGTATTTATGTTTGAACGTTTTCAACAATATCAGTCTACAATTTATGTATGGTGCAGAAGCGTAGTACAAAAACAGTAATATTCGCAGTAAAAAAATAAAACTACGCCAGTATTACAAAATATAACATCAAAAAGTGTATAAATCTAAAGTAGGTAAAGTTATAAAGTTTTAATAGACCCCCTAAAGCATCCAGTGAGTTTAGTTGGGGGTAATTGAGAATGATTGGTGGAAAGTCAGTGGAAGCAGTGTCTCAATGACCGACTTTGATTGATTCAAATGATCAGTCTCTCCTCTTGTGTTTGCAAATCAGTCAGAATAAGACTTTAAAAGGGCATGAAAACAGAATCTGTGGGAGTTTTAGTGAAACTAGAGCTTGTAGAAATTTTGAATCTTGCTGTAATCAGTATTTAACAAGCTTTGATGACTGCTGATCAAAAAATTTAAAACCATTTGAAAGCTAACTATTAAAAAGAATAAACAAAATGTGTTTAAATTGTTACTGCCTCGAGTTATCGTTTTGTGATAAACATAAATTGCTTATAAAAACTAGCATAAGATTCACACTTGGGTTTGCAAATAGAATATTGATTACATTGGTAAATGTAAAAATATAAATTTTTTTGATAAGGTTTATTTAACTATTAAGAGTCACAGAAATTAGATACTTCACTAAAATACTTACTAAAATTATGGGTGTCCAAACAATCAAGTGCAAAACCAATTAAATGCTACAAAAGTGTTGCTTGTTTAAAAGTCAGTCTTTCTCTTATTTAGGGTACACTGCAGAAATTCGTGGATGACCTGTTCGAGACTCTTTTCAGTACGGTGCACAGAGGCAGCGCGCTTCCGTTAGCGATCAAATACATGTTTGACTTCCTGGATGAACAAGCAGATAAGCACAGCATCCATGACACTGACGTCCGCCACACCTGGAAAAGCAACTGGTAAGAGGACAAACTTGTACATAATACTTAACCTCAAGTAGAATAAATGACTGTTGTTTTTACCTGGCATCTGCAATTCAAACCAATGTAACTTCTCTGTTTGTGTCTGTCTATCCCTGCAGCCTTCCTCTGCGTTTCTGGGTGAATGTGATCAAGAATCCCCAGTTTGTTTTTGACATCCATAAGAGCAGCATCACAGATGCGTGTCTGTCTGTGGTAGCTCAAACTTTCATGGACTCATGTTCCACATCTGAACACAGATTGGGCAAAGACTCACCCTCCAATAAGCTGCTTTATGCTAAAGATATCCCCAACTACAAAAACTGGGTAGAAAGGTAAAAAAAACTTTTATAGCGTTAACAATATTATAATATCGCTCATTTTTGCAGTATTTTGTTGCATTGTAACAACTCTTGTCCTGCATACAATGTTAATAATTCAGCAGTAAAAGCATGCTCTCACACGACGTTGATTTTGAGTATTGAATGTTGCCCCCTGGTGGTCTCCACAGGTACTATGCTGACATCAGCAGGCTTCCAGCCATCTCCGATCAGGACATGAATGCGTATTTGGCGGAACAGGCACGACTGCACTCCAATGAGTTTAACATGCTCAGTGCCCTCAACGAGATTTACTCCTACATTAGCAAGTACAGCGAAGAGGTGAGGCAAATATCAAAACATCCTTATTGAGTTGTTGCTTTATATCAATGCAAACTGAGTTCTAAACTCAGTTTATGTGCTCTGTACTAAAATCGACTGGCTCCACTGTATAAATCGCCTGAATATATCCCAAAAAAGTAAATTATAAAACATTTATTTTGTTAATCAATTAATGGTTCTAGGCTAAGTGTGTAAAAAAAAATACGATGGAACTTCAGCCAGTCGTCTCAGTTAGCTAGAGTATTATATCGTTTTACTGAAGTCTAGTGGACAGATGATTGGTTAGCAAACCACGATTCAGTTGCCAAAAGTTGATGTCTGTGCTTTTACGTTTGTACTGATGTAATTACTCAATCAAAAACACCCATAGTTGTGGAATAACTAGCACTTTGAAATGAGGTACTCGTGAAACAGAGTTCCAGAGAATGATGTCATCTTTAACCAGTCTCTAAGCCAGCAGCAGCAAGCTGCAAAGTCACACACACACACACACTTATGCACAGTGTGGGGACAGACAGAGGGAATGAATAGGCTTCTGATGAGGAAGATTACACACGGCTAGATCACTGACAGCCACTCCGACACAAAGAGTGCTAGAGTAGGGCCCACGATGGAGATGTTCCAAGCGTAATGGCAGCTCCACTCAGGGGACCCATTAGTCTGACCTTTACTTTACACAGCATTTAGGACAGCGCCGAGAGCCCGGAGACACAGCTCCGCCTGCCGCCTCTCCTCTCGCTCTCATGTAAATATCATTACTTTGGTCGCTGGTCCGTTTTCTCTTGTCCTCACATTCCCGCATACTCTCAGTCTCTTTTTTTGTGTGTGTCCCTTTCATTCTTTTGTACACAAGGTCTGTCTTTCTACAAAGAGAGCAGTGATTCCCAATGCAGGAGTATGTTTATACTGAGGTGCTTCAGATTCCAGAGGGTACTTGGGAAGCTTTCGAGTTTGCTTTATAGATTAAATCAGTAAATTTACATTTAATTATTTCAACTGATTTTAGAGGGGTCAACATTTATATTTTGGGCTTTTGTAAAGACAGAAAACATAATGTGAGTTTTGGGTTAGATAATCTGTGTGGATGACACTGGCTTATTGTATATTGTGTTGCTTATACACACACACACACACACACACATAAAATGGTACATAATCTAAAATTATTATAATGTAATTTGTGTGGATGACACAGTAATAGTGCAGAAGTTAGGAAATAAATGAATAGGAGATATAAATATTAGATAAAACGGTTGTAATTAAAATATTTAAAGTTTAAAATATTGTACAAATATATAAAGTTTACACATTAAATATTATAAAATATACTGTGTACTGTGTAATAATATAAAATTATACTAAATATAAAAAATTGACATAAAATGTTGATTTGAGTTAAAAAATAATGTATTGTTTTATCTTTCATGTAGATTTTAATGTTTTATTATGTATTTAATTTTAATTTCTCAAAGTATCATTAATCTGTAATTTAAGTGTGTGTGTGTGTGTGTGTATATATGTGTGTGTGTTATAATACTACAGTATATAATCGCATGTAATAAAATAATACAGTGCGTAAATAGATTTTGTTGATTTGAGTTGATAATAAAGTAGACATTAATGTAAATATTACTAATCTGCAATTTGAGCTTTATATTTAAAGTTTCCTCTGATACAGCTCTTTGCATCTTTCCTTGTTTTTTTACTTCTTGCTTTAACTGGTGACTTTTGAGTGTCCGGGACGTCCATCCAACATCAAATCAATACTGGAGTCATCAGAGGTCATCAGTAACAGTAACTAGTTGAACAGAACAAGTTGCTGCCAATAAACTTTTCTAATGTACTGTACTCTATAACTAATATTCTAGGAGTTAAAAAGAAAAGGAAGGCATGTCTGGTTTTGTTGTCAGTGAATCGAGCCGAGTGGGAGACAAACAATGTTTGGTAGCACTAGTGTAGACCATCAGCCACCTGCTTGTGTTTATTTTCCCTACCATACTCCAAAAAGAATAAGCAAGTGCAGTTCTAAGAGGAGAACATTCTTTTGTTCACCCAGCCAAATGTGTGTGACGGGACACTCTGTACCTGCATGCAGTAATTCAGATTCATTATACGATGTGAATAGGACAACTGAAAATAATTACCTCTGTCAGCGCTCTGGAGCACTTAACCTGATGAGAGAGGAAGAGAGAGAGAGAGAATATGTGCTCTTCTTAAAATGAAGGCAACTGAATCAGACAATGATGTGGAGAGTGCTCCTGCAGCTGTGCTGAAATGCATGAAAAATTCAGTGCACGCGCTCCTCGTCGAATACATGCTCACGCTGTGAACCCAGAACGCAAGCTTGCGGGCTGCAGGAGTGTTGACCTGCCCCGTAGCTACAGCCACGGACACCAACCCAGCAGGTGTGGGCCCAACTTGGCTATGATGGCAAGTGTACTGGGAATACTGGGATGCTGTTTTCAAAAAGAAATTTGACTTTTAAGCATGAACGCGTCTCAGTTTGATGGTGAAGTGACACTAATGTAATTTCTTATTGTCTGTGGGATGAAACTTGAAGCTGAGCACGAATGAGCCGCACTTGCTTTGTCTGGGGAAGATATAGCAAGTATTAAATAAAGATCCTAAGGTTTACATAAAAGGTTGCAGATTTGTTTAAGATTCATTAAAGGGCCAGTTCACCTAAATAAATAAATTGCGCTCGTGTCATTCCATGCCTGTATGACCATGTGAATCTTTAAATACAGTACACAGTACTTCTGTATATTCAACCAGTTATCTTCAGTCAGTTACGATACACATGAGAACACGTGGTAGAAATACCTAAGATTCACTGGGCTTTCCTTGGTAGGGGTATCATTATACAATTTATTGTATTATTTTATTATTTTTATTTTACTGTTAATATGCATAGATGGCATCCAAATGAGCTTTAATACACATCACTAAATATAATTTTTAATCATTTTATTTATATTACAACAAATTACAAGATTTAGGTAACCTCATCAAATAGTTACACAGACATCCATGGTATTTGATTTTATGCATGTTATAATTTCAAAAACTATTAATTTAACTTTAGAAAATATTCCCTTACCCAACAAACTAAGATATTTGAAAGTTGAATTGATGAGATTAATAACTGGGAAGAAATACTACACTTGAACTAAAATCTTACAAAGAGCAATAATTAACTTAAGTATATCAGTAATACTAAAACAACACTGAAAGCCCCTCTACAGTCACTTTTCCTCGACAAACTCAGAGTGAACTTTTCCTTGTGTTCCATAAAAGGAGAAGTACTTCCATAGTTTGGATAAACATGTCAGTTGAACAACGTAGTATTTGTAAAGTTGGAAGTATTAGATCACTGTGAGTTTTAGAGAAGTGAACCAGATTGTCTTTGTTTACAGTCTATCATTCTCTAGCAGTTACAGGAGAAGATGCTCACGCAATCACCATTTTAGGCTTTTGAAAGCTATCATTAATGAAGCCCCATCTTGGCTCACTAGATGTGCCCGTATCGATCTAGTTTCCCATTATTTCCACTGTTTGATGTGCAAATGAATGGCAGACAGAAGCCATGATGCCACTTCCTGCCGTGTTCCTTTGACACTGCAGTCAGAGATTATGACATGAGCCCAGAGAGGGGTCGATCCCGTCTGCCCGCCCCCTCTCAACATGACTCGACATTTTTGACTGCTCTGTTTTTAAAAAAAAACACACACAGATGGAAATGAGAGTTGACACTCTGCAGTTTGGGTCAGACTCAAGTTATACTTTCCTTTTAAATGAAATATTCATGAAACGAAGTCTCTGGCAATTTTTCTCTCAGAGGATGTAAATTAGTCCAAGTCTCCTATCACAGTGAGCAGTAACTGCTCGGTGATAATTAGATATGGAGCATGCTGTCTGAAGAACGTGTCTGGTGTTTAATGGTCGCCAGTTTTATGTTTAAGTTGAAACATCAGCTTTGTTCGCATTGAACCCAATTCTGATCTGATCTTGAGGAATGTCTTGCAGGTGTTGATTGGTGGTCTGTTTGTGTAGACAGCGTTTTATCAAACTGCTTTTTAAAGG
>JAUCNO010002254.1:0-13042 GCA_032353835.1 Enteromius viviparus
CTTCACAAAAACAAGTTAGCTAAAGCAGTTGATTTTTGCAGAGGTTTATTTGACTGTAAGGATAAAAATGGTGGTTATTTTATTAATAGTAGACATAGTGTAGTTCTTCTGAATGTATGTGTGTGTGTGCATTGTGATCTTATAAGGATATAAACAGATTAGGCATACTGTATATTGGTTTTCATAGGTTTATTTTTTATTTCACACATATGACTTCACCTAATGTTATTATTAAAGGACAGTTTATTATCAGTTCATTTATTATGTTATAACTGTAGTCTACCACAAAATCAGTTCACATGAAAAAATGCCTTTGTATAAGGAATGATGAAGTCCCATTCGAAAACATAAGATACTTATTTTAGGTAAATGTTACTTAAATCTATTGAGTTGAAATTTTTGTGCTAAAAGTCAACTAAGAGTTGAAGAATCAGCAAATCAGAATAAAGAACCATTAAGGATATTTTTTTTTTCTGTCTGTACTTGGATTTTCTTCCTTCCTTGCTACATAAATATTCTGAGAAACATTACTATTATATTTTACAGACAGCAACATCGTTTTCTATGCAACACAACACTGATTCAGCAAGGTCCTCCAAAAAGACTGCGTTTACATACAGAGAGGAAAGTGATCGATGATGATGGCAGGGTCAGAAAATGGACTTATGGGAAGAAAGATTCCAGTAAAGAAAACAAAACGGTTCTGCTGGTGGGAGAGACTGGTGCTGGTAAGACCACAATCATCAACACCATGGTCAACTACATACTGGGAGTGCAATTTGAGGATGAAATATGGTGTGAAATCACAGAAGAAGCATTTGGAGATCAATCAGAATCACAAACCTCAGACATCACAGTGTACGAGATCTTTCCTGAAGAGAGTCCCATATTGCTCACCATCATTGATACTCCAGGCTACGGAGACACTAGAGGACTGGACAAAGATCTGGAGGTTGCTGGGAATTTAGCCACTCTTTTTCAGAACAATGATGGGGTCCATGAAATCAATGCTGTTTGTTTTGTGATTCAAGCGTCTAACAATCGTCTCTCAGACAGGCAGCATTACATTATTGATTCGGTTCTGTCGTTGTTCGGTAAAGACATTGTAAACAACATTGTATTTTTAATCACACACTCAGATGGTCTGCCACCCAAAAATGTCATCTGTGCCATTAATAAAGCTAAAATACCTTGTAGAAGAGACAAAAGAGGCCAACCTGTGTACTTTTTATTTAACAATTGTCACGCTGAAGCCCGTCACACTGAGAAACGTTACATTCGTGTTCAAAGAGATGCCTGGGAAAACTGCGCTGAAGAGTTGGAGAAATTCCTTCAGTCTCTAGATGAAAAGGAAAGAAGAAGTTTGAAGTTGACCTCAAATGTCCTGACTGAGCGCCTTCAGCTTGAAGCATTTATCTGCAACGTACAGCGGCGAATTCAAGAGACAGAGCTGAAAAGGGCTGAAAAACTTCAGATTCAGGAGGCAATGAAAGAAAACAAAGAAAAGATTGATCAGTGCAAAAATTTTACGTTTGAGGTCAAACAGATTTTCAAAATAATGATTCCCATTGAAAGCAAGTCTTGGAAACACAGGAAGGCGACGATCTGCACCGTCTGTAAGGAAAACTGCCATGAGTTTAACTGCTGGTGGGTTTCTAATCCCAGCAAATGTAAAGTCATGAAAAACGGTTACTGCACCGTCTGCACAGGGAAGTGTCACCACAGCAAACATGTCAAAGAAAACAGGAAATACACCATCAGCACTTCAAGCGTTACAGTTGTGTTTGATGATTTGAAAAAGATGTATGAAGAAGCTCAAGTACAAACAATGTGGTTTTCAGTAATAATGAATTGTCTTGACCAAGATCTGCAGGCCACTGAGGACCAAAAGTTAACTCTTCTGTTGAATGCATACAATACGATAAAGAATCTGTCTCAGATCGCATTAAAACCAGACTCTGCCTTCACTCTTCAGCATCTCGACTTCTTCATCCCCAGGATGAGGGAGGCTGGGAAAAAAGACTGGGTACAAGAGCTAGAGGACATGAAGAGAACTGCTGAAGCTGAAGAAGCTAATAAGTATGCTATGAGTTACCTGAAAGCTGGTCTGGCAAATGTTAATCTTTGGTGGGAGTAAACAAATACATAGAGGTCAATTGAAGAATCAATCAAAATGAAGATATTGTAAAATCAACGCTGGGACTTTATGTAGTCCTGAAATAATAATGAGTTTTTATGCGTTTTAATGAGTATTTAAAAGGCAAGCCACTCCAGTTCAAACTGTTAGTTTATAAACTTGTAATACATAAGTACTTGTAACATTGTGGGTTACTGCATTTGAGAGAAAATGTTGCATCTGTGAATGCTCATGTGTTTAATCTTTTGTCAATCCTAGTTAAACTCTTCTACATGTTATCTTCATCAGAAGCTTAATTCTTTTCATCTCTTTGATTTTGTTTGATTTCCCTCAAATTTTCTGCCTTTCTCTACATCACAAGTCTTGTTAAATAAAATATGTACAAAAAAAAATGTTGGAATAAGCTGGAAATTATTGCTTTCTTAAAGTTAGTGACAAGTAATTAGTGAAAGGATGCACACACATTTGTGTGGATTCTTTCACCAGCCATCCTACCAAAGGTGTATATGAATTTCCTCTTTCAGACGCACACAGTCATCCGTTAAAAATGTATCCTGGCTCTTCCAGGCTTGTTAATGCTGGTGAATAACTGCCATTATTTTGAAGCTGAGACCGATTTTGAATCGGTCATGCATGGCACATGGTGTTTTGAAGTCCACCCTGGCTTACCAGTACATGGAGACTCTTTTTCAAAGTGTGCCACTTTGCACGGCATAGATGTTGCTGCTGTAAGACATCAGATCGAAGATCGTTTTAAGTATTCATATGGGCTCGCGGAATGTCTGTTGTAAATAAGATGATTCTGAAAGGAAGTATCGATGAGTTTTGTGAATGGTGTAAGGTGCAAATAATGCTCCCTGGTTTTTGTCATCTGCTCATGATCATCTTACTTTCTGTTCATTGTCATCCTCTCCTGATATCATCTACGACAACCTCAGCTGCCACCTCAAGTTCTTCAAGCATGCATTTATCTCCATTGTGCGCAACAATAACAACCTGCTGGATGTACATTGTGCCTTACTTAATATAACCCTTGTTATTTAGACAACTAAAACAGCCAATAATGAGCAATAAAAATAATTCACCACGTTTCATAGGATGATGCAAATTCTAGAGGACAGCTTTACCTATGTAACGAAGCAGACTACACACAGGAAGTAAGTGCAACTGTTAATCCTCTGCTGCTTAAATAAACTTTTAACTGAGAATTGGAACTGCAAATATAGGGTAAGCAGTGAGACAGATGATAATATGGAGAAACTTGAGTGCTGGATTAATGTGAAGTCTTTCTGTTGCAGGTAATGGAGATCACTGGAGCACAAGCTGTAGACAGAGACAACATAAAGACGAACCACAACACCACACGCCACACTTTGGAAACACAGGGGAAAACTTGAGGGATTCCAAGGTGTAACGCCCCTGCACTGTGTTTGTTGTCGTTTCCCCATGTGCTCAGTGTGACCTAGTTTCTGTCTATTGTTGATTATGTTGATCCAGCCTTAAAAATAAAGAGTGAGCGGCATGTGTTTCTCTACCTTTTGTTTCCGTGTTTCTTGTCAGTTCTAATATTATTTTTTCCCCGGTTATTCCCCATGGACGTCCCGTTCTCACCCAACTATCTCGTCCTAATGCTGGAGTAGGGGAAGAGATCGCTCAAAGGCCATACAAGACTGTTTTTGGACTTTGCTTTCTACACCAGCTACCTGGACTGCGCTGCTGTCCGAAGATGGCCCTCGAGCAGACTTTGCTGCATTCGTGGAGTGGACACTGGCGAGGAATGGATCGTCATTTACTATCTGTCCTGTGAAAGAGCTCGCCAGTGCCACTCCAGACCCAGAGCCCAGCCCACCATCTCCCCACGACGCTAAGCAGATCTCCGTTCCCACTGCTGCCACCACAGTAGAGCCCGGTGCTTCCGACAAGCCATTGCGAATGGAAGTGACAGAGCTGAGGAGTGCGACAGAGCCTGAACCTGTGACGACAGACAAGGTGCGAGGTCCCTCTGACTCGTCGGCTTCACTATTCCTACTAGCTCCCACCTCTCCATTATGGCCTGTCAGTCTATCGCCCCCCCTGGCTCCGCCTTGGTTGGTCGTCGACCATCCGTTGCCTCTGGACTCCACCCCTTCCGGCTGCGCCTCGTTCCTTTGTCCTTCAGGCTCCGTCAGGCTCCTCCCTCCATGTGACTACGCCTCTGTCCGCTGTCGCTCTGGCTCCACCGCGGTCTTCCGGATCCCCGTCTCCGCACCAGTCGCTGGCACCATCACCTAGTCCCTCTGGATCCTCATTGGCGCACTCGATCCTCAACTCTTCGTCTCCGCTTCGGGCTCATCGGAAGGTCCAAGGTATGGCTGGGATTTGTCCTGCTCCGGATCCCTCCTGTTTTGCTTGGTTTGGACTGGATAGGACCACCACCAGAAACAGCACGCAACAAAAAGTTTATTCTTTTAAAAGACTGACCTGTACACCAAGTGGGTGATTGCAGAATCTATGTAATCTAAGACAGCAGCTGATGTGTCACATAGTTACACATGTTGGGCATGGTAAGGAAAGTCATTACAGACCAAGGGAAGGAGTTCGTCTGCAAGATGATAGTTATCAGTTATTAACTTTCAGTTGGTCTCTCTGAGTCACGTCGAATATGACAGACGAAATTGAGAACCCAGTTTCTTCTCTCATGTACAAAGTGACTCGGAAAAGGGAACGTCTCAGTTATGTATGTAACCCTTCTTCCCTGGGATCTCAGTTTCGTTGGTCATATCCGGCGTGACGTCTCTGTTCCCTTCTTCATGAAACAAGGGTTACATTCGAGATGTTACTTCAGTCTTGCAAATTTAACTATGATCCCTCTGCAACTCAACGACAGCATTTTTAGTATGCATACATTTTTAGTCGTCGGATACTGAATCAACCCAGGATACAGAATTTATTACCAGACTCTCATTTCTCTTCTAATACCTATTCAGCACTCATAAATCACCTTTGTTTACTCATTTTGAGATTATTTATTATAAGAAACTGATAACTGTTAATTCAGTGAGTGAGAGACACTGCCTAGCAATGCATGTTTGTGCATGTTTGTGATGTGTTGTCAGGAACAAATTTTAAAATTGGTCCGATTAAAAAAAAACAATTAATTAGGCCTGTGTGGTTTTTCATTGGACCGATTTTAAATTTGTTTCTGACAACACATCAAAAACATGCACATTGTTAAAAACCACAAATGCAATAATACAAATGCACTACAGATTTTTATTCAAGAATATTTTAATTGCTCTGCTGTGCTGGAACTTAAGCGGCTCCTTTTTTTATTGATCACATCAGCAGCTTTAGAAAATATTCGTTCACATTGAACAGATGTGGCTGTAATAGCTAGATACTTTCTGGCCAAAGCATATACAGTTGGTGGACAACAAATGACTACTACCGCCACAGCAAAGTCCTGGATTTAAATTTAATTCAGTCGCGTGTTAAAGTCATTCATGAAAATACCGCCAGGTGACGCAAATTTTCAAAACTGACTACAATTTTGTTTTGTTAAATGGAGATAAAATAACCAAATAAAACAACATTATAATATAACACTTTTAAAAATAATATAGATGACTTTTTAGAAAATTAATTTATAATGGTTAAATAACATGTCATGTCAACAGGACATTATCCTTAATAAAGAGAAAAAAAGAGCAGCATAACGTGAGGATTCACATCACTCATGCAGAGCTTGTTCAAACTGAGAAAAGCCTAGCTACATATATCCTAAAAGAAATGCATTTGTGACAGATCACTTGAGTCAGTGGGATCCATTTGCAAGCGTTTTAATGGGGAAGTCATACAGGCAGAAGTCAGAATACCAGGCAGACAGAATCCAAACAGGGCAAGACAATAAACACAAATGGTAATCCAGGCAGGCGGCGATAATCCAAATCCAATAAACAGTCCAAACAGTAACAGAGAAAACAACAGGAAAAACGCTCGGGATTGACAGACTAGCAAATTAAAACTTCACAAGGAACAAAGTGTCCAGTCTCAGCTTTTATAGGCCGCCGAACGGCGGGAGATCGCAAACGGAAGCGCCCAAGGTACGTGGATGAAAAAGGGTCCGGGTAGGAACTCAGAATTCGGGCGAAGGTTCGACATGTGTAAGCATTGGTCCATATTCCAAATATATTTTTCTATCGAAATAATAAGTTAACAAAACAAATAAAATAAAAAACCAGCAGCTTCTCTGCAGAATTTCAATTGGGTTTCATTTCAATTGTGATGAGCTCTTCAGAAAGCGGGGTCCAATTTGTTTCCTTTATGTACAAATACACAACTGTTTCTATTGTTAATTTACACAAATAAAATAAATATTTAAAATAGATTCTGTCACTTTTTATGTCTGTTTCGTTCTGTGTAAAGTCTTTGTTTTTGCATTTTTGGTTTGATTTCATTTTCATTCTGCGAGTTTCAGTTTATGTCTTCCTGTCTCCCTTCCTGTGTGCCCATATATGGTCTTTCCTGTGTTATGTGATTATTAGTTGATTCACTTCCACCTGTGTTTCCCCAGCTGTGTCTTGTCCAGTGTTTAGCGTCCTGTGTAAAAAATTCCCTGTTTTTTGAGTTCTAGTTTGTCAGTCAATGTATGTGTAACCCTGCGTGTATTTAGCTTGAAGATTATTGTGAATTTCACCTTGCTTTTGATTTATTATTAAAAAACGAATGAAATAAAAAAACAGCAGCTTCATATACATACATATAAAATAAATATTTAAAATAAATTAGAATAATGTCTTATTCTTAAAGGAGTATTGTAAGCTGTTTCGGGAAAATATATCCTGTTTCCTGCATTTACAAGGTATTCCTATGTCATGTTTAGGGACTATGGTGATAGAAATTCCAGGAAATAATTAAGTAAATCATAATAATAAATAACAATTCTGCCAAAAAGAATAGTAGCTACTACTATGACCACAAAGATTCTAGAGAACCGTTTACAAAAGTTAATGTACAATAATAAAACAAATATTTAATGTAGATTTCAGTAATGTCTTATTCTTGAAGGAGTACTGTAAGCCTTTCCACTTAAAAGAAAAAAATCTGATGATCTGCTGGCGTCGCACTCAGTTATAGATGCATTACTGTCTTCAGAACAAAATTACACCTAATACAGTTAAATATCACTCATTAATCCTTTGGTGCGGCATTCTGAACAGGGTCCTGGCGATAGCAAAATGTCATCTTTTCAAAAAAGGGCTTCTTCAACTCCTGTATGAGCAAAAAGTGAAATGGCCTACACAAGAGCATCTCCCTGGAGCTGATGTCCTAGGCTAATGTCTCTCCCAATGTTTGGATCTCCCTGTTTGGAGTTAAGTCTTATTCGTTCTTTCAGTTTGAAGAGAGTTGCTTCTTTGAGAGTTTTTTTAGGCAGAGGTTTACATTTTAAGATGTCTTCAGCAGAAAGAGCATGTACCTAAGAGCAAATAGCAACAATAAACAGCAGCTCTTCTAGACTGATTTCTTAGACCAGTCCATGAATTCAGTCTCTAACTCACTCAGTGAGAGGACATAAAGATGGTGAGAATGTGGGGACCAGATATTTCACTTTAGAGCTGATAAAGTGTATTGTTAAAACACGTCAACGATCAGTTTTGTGTCGGCTTGATGTATCCTCCAGTGCAAGAGCTGAAGTCTATGAGAATATTACTGTTTTCCTGTTATAATTTATACACGTAACTTTTTAAAGAACATAACTTCATCACTGAAATAAGTGTCCACAATCAGAGCGGTCATCTGTGGTGCTGCCTCCTTTAACAATTGTTCTGCTTTTCTGCATTTTGAATAACCTTTCACTGCCTTCACTACATGATGCTTCCAGAGCTGAACCACCACTTATTTATTTTTGTTTACATGGGACAACCTTTCCCTTTGTGATGTTGTAAACATAGTTTCGGGAGGAGCACTCGCGAATCAGCCACAGCTGGCCTCAAATTATCCCTAATCAATCAATTAATCATTATCCCATCTCGTCCGTTAGTCTTTGCTTTAAATATCCTCGCTCACTTCCCTTCCTCATCAGGCTTTGCATGATTCGCTCTGAAAGCCAAGATGTCAAACTCTGAGTCTTCAGACTACGCCAGAGAGGAACTCTATCAGCTGCATCTAGCCAAACTTCTGCCCAGCCCAAGCTCCATCAAGAGCTCGCAGCAGCTACTAGAGGCTGCAGGCTCACTGGGCTCCAATCACTGCGTCTTCCAGACTCCCGCTTTCTAGATCTCCTCCGCTGACCAGAATGCCTCAGGCCTCAGGCCTCAGGCCTCGTCATACACCTCAGCCCGCTCTTCCACCGGGAAATGGACAATCACCTCACTCCGATCAGCTTTTGCTTCGGACGGAATTGCTTATTCCCGGAAGGCTAACAAAGCGGACTTATACAACCGGACTTATACAACAAAAGACTGAAAGGAACAAAATCCTTGAAGCCACACCTTCAGAGGGTCACAAGAAGAAACTTTGCCTTAAGTCCAGCAGTGCATTTGTTAGCGATGCTACGTTTTTATGCTGTTACATTTACTTTTATTAATTTAGCAGACACTTTTATCCAAAGCGACTTACAGTTGGGGAAAAGACAGCTGTTGGAAGTTTTATGGAGGTGGTGGGTCTACAGTAGGTCTCAGCAAGTCTGCGGTCAGCAAAACTGTGACAGCAGTAACACCTTTGCTGTTCCAGCTTATGAAGAGCATCCGGATTTTCCCAAAAAACACCAAAAGAAATCCAGCAGGCCAATCAACAACATCCCTAGAGTGATTGGCATCATTGATTGTAACCTTATTCCAGTGGCCAGCCCTCTCGTCAATAAACCCCCTATATATTTGCAGGAAGGGCTATCCAGCTATTAATGTCAAAATAGTGTGTAATCACCAGAAGATGTTAACTGACATTGTTGCAAAATGGCCTGGGAGCACACATGACTCTTTTGTATGAGCCAATTCAGCACTTTGTCAGGTAGCTGAAGAGAGAGGCTTTGGGGATAGCTGACTGTTGGAAGACATTGGCTATCCTCTTTGTCTGTACCTCATAACACCTGTCCAGCATCCAGCCACCATGGCAGAGGAATGGATTAACCAGGCCCATGGAAGGACACGCTCTACAGTGGAAATAGCTATAGGACTGTGGAAACAACGATTTCACTGTATAAGCAAGTCCTGAAACTGAACTCCTCCAAAAGCTGCTCTGTAATTGTGGTAAATGCAATTCTCCATAACATTGCAGTCAAGAAAAATTTCCAGCTTCTTGGTGAGGAAGAGGAGGGTTTTGCTGGTGTTGATAGTAAGGAAGGTGGCACTTCTGATCATGATGATGATGATGATCCACATTAAGGCAGAATGCATCCTGCAAGACGGGAAGTCAGACAACTGTTACTTCGGAATATGTTTGGTTAATTTTTTTTTTTAAGTTACTGTTCTAGATACTGTTTTGATTTTTTGTTGTTGCTGTTTTTTAACGAATTTGACTACTTCTGTTAATAAATATTTTGTTTATGTGGTTTGCTCGTGCAGACTTAATTAAATTACATTTGCAAACAAGAAGTATAGTATATTTGTTTTTTATAAAGCCTATGAAAATATTCCGTATTCTACTTCTGTGAACACGACAAAAAACCATTTGTATACCATTGTTCTAATAAATAGAGTAAATCTCGCTCAATTAAATATTTCTATGTCAATGTATGATTTTTACACTTTCTTAGCGCTAAACAGTCTATGCACTGTATTTGATGAATGTGTCCACAATCTGTTGTGGATTATGAGTAATGCTGTGTTTATACCAGACGCGAATGAAGCATTAAGCACGAGTGATTTACATGTTAAGTCAATGCAAAGATGCGATTAAACATCATACTGTGTGAATATTGTACAACACATCTTCGTCCTTTAATAGAAACAGGAATAAAAAGGAAAGAAAAAGATTCATTAAACCAAAGTTTGCCTATTAGATATACACAAAAGAAATTTTACCTTGTGTCTAACCACCACAGAGACTGGAAGCACCTGGCTGGAGCCCCTCCCATATCGCAAAATCTCATTGTCTATGAAGCGTACTTCATGTGCGATTGACGCAAGTAAACATCAACATGTTGATGTGTAGTTATATGTGAATAGTGTAATTTATTCATGTCTGGTGTGAACGCACCATAATGTACACCTCCAGCTTTTCTACTTTCTTGAGAGTGATGGAGTCTTGAACTGAAGCAACAAGCTACATATCTTTACATTATTGTTTTTCAGGGGCTGTTGGAAGTCCTTGAGAGTCTTGAGAGAAGGAACATTTATCTTGTATCTAGTGGAATATAATTGTAGTAAAATAAATGGGGTTGAAATTGTAAAATTCGTGTAAAAATACACACCTGTGCCAGTTCAAAATGTTTCTTTTGAAATCTATCAGGTCTTGGTAATCCATTGCTGTTCTTAATTTTTATGGGATTTGCTGATTGGTCTTTGTCCTGACTTTTTTTGCTGCTCCTATGATGTATTTGTGTGATGTGTGTGTATGTAAGGGCAGTGTCACGCAAGTGTTGATTGTCTGAAGAAGAGCACAGCTTGAAACATCACCTGTGGTAAAAACATAGTTTAAATACTTTTCTACTTTAGGAGCCATGGTGTAAAATACTCCCCTTCTTAGTCACCCACGACCAAACACTTGGTTTTGAAGTGACAGATGGGCCACTCTGGACTGGTTACATCCTGGTAACCAAAACACGGCTTTCCACCCCCAGGTGGAAAACACATACATGTACTACTTGAATATCAAGTATATTTTCAATATGTTAATAATTGTCAGCGAACATAGAACTTGAATTAGTTCGGGTATGTTTATTTACAGCACTGAAAAATCATCAGCAGGGATGAAACGGAGAGGTAAGTAACACCAGGCACAATCACATAGACAGCAAACAGTCCAGAGCAAGCATGCGTGCGCACTCAGGTTAGTATTAATGTTAAAATATACTCATATACTTGGTCTGTGAAAAGCAAATTCTTTTGTGAGGAACAAGGCTTTGGGCAGACAGGCAGAAAAAAGGTGCTCATGAGCATTGCAACCTTGAGTTCTGCCGACAAGGGGTTTATGAAGCTGCCTTTTAAAGTGCACAGGTGAGTGAAATCAGGTGTTCAGAATTCTGGTGATTGGGATTGCGTGGTTGTGACTGATCCCGGATCTGTGGCTGGTGTTTGTGCGTGAGATGTGGGAGCTTATCTGGGTTCAGGCTCTTGTGATGACGTGACAATAATGCATTTGTATTCCCAACATGCTCATTTAAAGTGTATTAAAATATATGCAATTTTATATACTAATATTAAGCATACTTTTAGTGACGTTTTAGTCTACACAAAACAAACTTGTCTTACTCTTATTAAAAGTATATTTTATGTGTACTTTGTGTAAAAACGTAAAATGATTACACTTTTAGTGGGTTTCTAATGTAATTCATAACCATGTCTACACAAATTGCTAAATATTTTAAATATGTATTTATAATTTTCAATATTTGGAAAAGTATGATATTTTGAAAAATAGTTATTTAATATGAAAAATATGTTGTTTAATATGTTGTCACTTTGTTTGATTACGTTGTTGTCCTTTACATGATTCATTCACTGTTATAAGCCACTACTAAAATTCCTATAAGGGAATATGACATATATCTAAAACATATATCTTAGAAAACATCTAAAATACTTAAAACAGTATTAAAAAAAGTATTTAAAAAATGCGTGTTTAAATTCAAACAGCACACTGACTGAACCTGATTGGTTCGTCTGATAAGGAGTTTGTGCCGGAGAGCTCAGTACGTGAAATATGATGTGCATGCTAATGTCCGTTAAATGTGAATATAAGTCTAAATGTAAGCAGCGATCGTGTATCTTTAGAACACTTTGTGGAAACCACAAGATTCATTTTGATTATTAGGCAATGTTTTTTAAATTAACTTTTGAAACGTGATCTTTAATTTTAAGTTTTCTTTAATTAACTTTTGAAAGATCTTTGGTGAATCGTCTTTAATTGTCATCTTTTCTTGAAGATGAACGAAAATGTTATTGGATGGATTGGAGCGTCTTATGGTGAGTGATGAAATTAATTAGAAAACATAAGCTTTGCAGTATTGTTTCCCCCCGGATCTTTCCGGATCATTCATAAAATATATATCTGCGTTACTGTAATTTCTCCCTCTTTAACATCGGATCACCTCAGAGAACCTCTCAACAGTGAGATTTGAGTACGTTTCCTAAGAAAATGGAAAAATGTATTTACAGGAGGCTAAACGGCAGAAAAAGCAGGCTCCTCAGCAGACTGATGATGGAGAACATTGTGCTCTCTGCTGTAGAGTGGTCCCACCTGGCTCAGGAGAGAGTGGGTCCAGTGTGAGCTGTGCCACTTGTGGTTCCACCTGTAGTGTGCAGAGGTGGAAGAAGCGCCTGACACTGACTGGTTTTGTCATAAATGTTGTCTGTTCACATAAATACACTCCACACACACATAGGTTAGTGCACACAGAAGATAAGAATATTAATTTCTAGTTATTGTATTTTTAACAGTTTTGTAAAAACTTGTTTCGGGAGGAGGGAGCGAAGGCTACACCCCCAATTTTCGATCTCCGCCTGCCACAATGAAAAAAGTGTTTCATTGGACCAAAGTAAAATGATTGCGTCAACTTGTTACATCTAATTAGTTTAATTTTTATCAACTTAAAATTTTTACTTTGGAAAGAATTAACTATCCACTACTTAGCCAAAGTAAAAAGTATCTTTGAATCAAATAAAGTTTTTAGGTTTAAGGAAATCTCAAATTATACTTTGTCATAATGTTTTCTCTTGGTATTAACTTAATTATTTTACTTTACATCTAACCAAATACAATTTCAAA
>JAUCNO010002255.1:0-13032 GCA_032353835.1 Enteromius viviparus
AATCTATATCGTCTATATCGTTGCCTTTTTCGATAGTAATATCTTGAAAGTTCATATCGAGATATAGATACGATAACGATATCTCGTTCAGCCCTACTCCTCACATAAATAAATAAATGTTTAGAATGTGGTTTTGTTTGATGATGACCCCAGTTTCTTGATGATTTAGTCATGAATCTCAATAAATCTTGCACTTTTTTTGTGAGGGAAGCATCTGCCGAGGACACGAATGAAATGACACTGAAACAACGCTGCTCTTGTCCGTTAAAATGAAAGCTTCTACCTCTAACTTTACTGTTAATTAAAAACAGAAACTAGCTACATGCATTCACTTACTCTTTCTGATTTCATTCACTCTTGTGAATAATTAGCACATCAAAAAGAAGCAACAAAAACTGTGAACAGTTTCATTAAAACATTTTTTAAGTAGAAATTAGCAAGACATGTGATAACCCTGTTACATGTGCCTGTAAAATAGGGATTAATTAAAAACTGAAAACAGATTTGTGTTCAAGTCTTACACCAATCCCAGTAAATTGGAGGTTTTTGAAAAATGTATTTATTTATTCTGGTGACTGTTTTAACACTTCAAAAAATTGGGTTCTGCCAAGTGGTTAAAACTCTTAAGCTAGCAATAAAAGGTTGCAGTTTCAAACCCTGCAAGAAGCAAACAATGAACACCTATAGAGCTCTAGAAATTTACTTCATTAACACATGTTCCTGTCTTATTGTTAATAATTCATTGCACAACATGCAAAGTATTGTAGCATTGTATTTTACAAGGAAGCATCAGCGAAATCACTGCTTCGAGGTAATTAATGCAAAGTCAGACCTGCTCACACCTGCTTCTGTGTTTCAGAGTGGGACCTACTGTAGAAAAAACAGAGACTGGTATGGAAACCAGTGTCGCATTGTCACTGGACAGTGGCCAGTGGACGGAGGAAAGGGCATCGCTCCTGGCCAAACTAGAGCTGCTGGAACGCACAAAGAACGAGGAGATGCAGAACCTCAAGACCTCGCTCATTGCTGAGCAGCAGGTTAGCAGTATAAAGAATCTGGACTGCAAGAAGTGAATCGTGCTGACGTTTTTTTTGCTGCTGCAAATCAGAAGTTGGCTAAACCATTGGGTCACTACATCTTGCACTCTGTACATGTCTTTTAAAACTTACTAATATAAAAAATTCTATCAAATGGATTCATTGCCTATTTTAAATGTCACCAAAGTAAGATATCTGAGTTGACATTAAATAAATGGATTAATAAATTAATGTCTGACATTAGTAAAAATAATACAATACTGGGTGAGGAGTTAAAATTAAATGGTAATTGTTTGGGTTGTGTGCCATTATTTTCAAGCAGAAGTGTATTTAATATAGTCATGGACCTGCATTATTCAAATTAATTATATTTGCATAGCAGCTGTATATCTTTCTAGCTATTATTCAAATTTAAGAACCTTGTCATTTGGTTGCAAAGAAGATTATTGAAAAATATAATCATTTCTAGCTGGAAATATATACATACATATTTTTTTTAAATAAACAACTGTCAGGACCAGTAAAAGGAATCTGAACTGGCTTAAAATGTAGCAATTGTCAAAAAAAATAAAATAAAAACCTATTAAAATGTATTTTAAAATTAGCTTTTTTTATGTATTTTTTACTTCTAGACAAACTTCAATACTGTTCTGACCCGGGAGAAACTGAAGAAAGAACAAATCATTGGTGATCTCTCTGAGAAGCTTAAAAACTTGTCGCAGCAACAAGAGAAAGATAAAGGTATATAAACATTTTTTATCTTATCATTTCAATGCAACGTTCAGTGTGATCAAAAAATGTGTTCTGTGGTTTCCTGAAGGCCTGATCGAAACGCTCTCAGAAGACCGTGCCTCCATCCTTCAGGAGAAAAAGAAAATGGAGGAGGAGCTCAACCGTCTGAGAAGCACAGTCCTCGTCTCTTCGTCCTTCTTTCCACCAAATCCCATCCCGGTGGTTACAGAAGCTCATGGCGCCTGTGGCCCCATCCACGTGGAAGTCCTCTCGCCGTCCAGCCCTGATCCAGAGAGACTGTTGTCCGTGGCTGTGTTCAAGGACGAGGAGAGGGTGGAGTCGGCCGTGGAGGCCAGCATGATGACAGTGCAGTAAGCATCTGGGCTGAAGTTCACATGCCACACAGTTATACTAGAGCTACGTTAAAAAACCCAAGTGAATGTCTTTGACATCCACAAGATGGTTTGAAATGATTCATTTTATTCTTGCAGTACCACAGCGCTCATTAATATAAAACAATAAACCTGCACATCCAGCTTCGGTGCTAAAAAGAAGTATACACCAATTTTGTAGATGCTCCTGTAGCAAAAAGGCCAATTTAGGGAGGGATGAGGTTTGTCTAAGTTAAAACAAAGTTTTGGAATAGTTACAAAGAAGTAGATTTTTGTTAAATACCCAAAATACACACATTTGCATCTCAAAAACATCAGTTTATTTTCCTCATTTATTTATTTATGTTGTTAGGAGAGAAATAAAACATAATTTTGTTAGATTAAGAACGTTAATTGTGCTAGATTTAATCATCTCATAACTTTTATAGTTGTAATTGAATTAATGTTTTTATACTCAAAATTCTACAAAGTTATTATAGAAGTTTATTTTCAAACAGACGTTTTTGAAAAATATATTATCTAATTAAAATATTAAAACCTTTTACCATTTTACTGCCACTACTACTACTACTACTAACCAACAGAATGAAGTTTATAAGTTTAAAATTTTGTATTTTTCAAACACATTTATTCTAGATTCATTAATGTCCAAAAAAATATATATATAAGTTATTAAGTTATTACTTAATTTTTTTAATAATAATAATGAAAACAACAACAGTGGAGTTACTACAGTTTGTAGTTTTTATTTTTTACAGAATTAGTTATTTATATACTTTTTGTAAAATCTGCAAATTTCTTCTAGATTTATTGATGTGTGTCTAAAGACAGACTTATGGGAATATGTAGATATTTTATAATTGTTTTAAAATAATAATAATGGAATTTATCATTTTCATAATTAGTGATTTTATAAGATTCTTGTAGTCAAAGTCTACATATTTATTATTCACACACACATACATATACATATATATTTTTTGATATATCTAGCAGAATGTCAGCAATCTTTTGTTCTTGTTGTTTGAAAGTATGTAAGGAGGATTCATTTCTGGAGAGGTAAGAATACTTTGTTGAGCTTTGAGACAGGAAATCAGAGTAGATCAGGTAGAAGAAGAAAGATGTGAGTTGAGCCCGTGCTGCAGGTGAGAAGACTTGTCACATTAAACAACTTCCCTGCTCTGGCTTTTAGAAAATTGTTCTTTTTTTAAAGCTTTGCTGAATTAGCGAACTCTGTAGTTTGTGACCTTGATTTTGTGTGTTTGGGTGCAGTGACAACTCGATGCTGTCTGAAGAGAAACAGCGCATACTGATTTTGGAAAGGGTAATTCACTTTCACATACTTAATGTTTTTAATTTAATTTCATTAAAAATATTTTCATGCAATTATTTGTGTTTCAGACTTTACATATGAAGGAGGAAGAGAACAAAAGACTTAGTCAAAGATTGGTAAATATATTTCAAATGGTTTATACGTGGCTGTGCTATCGTTTTGGCTCTTATATTTCATCTAAATGTGCTAATTGTATGAGAACGTGGTTTAACATGGTTTAAATTGATCATCTGAATTCGTGTCATTTGTGCTTGATCTCAGTTGATAATTGACCACTTGAACGGTCAATTAAAAGCAGTAATTAGTGACGGTAAATAGAACAATACACTCAATTAATGCAGGTCAGCGATTGACACACAAACATTAATGCTATTCATGTCATTTTGGATTTTTTTTTAATATATATTACAGGTTTTTTTATATCAATAAGCAAAATACTGCTGATATGCTGTACAGTTAGTTCATATACATTAAATTGCTGTTGTTCCGACAGTAACAACTCGCACGTTATCAGCAGTTAATTAAAACATGAGGCTCTTTGATATAATTTAATTACATTCCCCCTGAGACTATTTCTGCAAATAGGTTTAATCTCTTTAGGAAAATTACAATCGCCGTCTTATTGGCCGCGAGATGCATCTTATGAGGCTCGTAACCCACACTTTAGAGTCCTGACAGCTCGGGGCAGATGAATTTAGAATATGAAATGCGCCCGATTAATTAAGCTAGGACTGAATTTTAGCTCATTTGCAAACGAGTCTAGCATTTAACAATCCCTCATTTATTATTTATCAACTATGTATGCTAGATACTCGTTGTTTTTAGTCTCTATTGTGTGTTTTATGCGTTTACTACCAATGCATGCTGTTTGAGACTGTTCTACTCCTTACCACTAGATGGCACACATACATTTGTTTTAGGTACCATCCTACAAGCACTGCAATGGCACGAGGTTCATCAATGTTGCATTTAACCCAAACTGATGTTTTGCATTGCAATGTATGCAGTTTTATTTTATAAGGGTCGCAGGGAGTGTACACAAGCAACATAGCAAACATTTACTAGTGCAGATGTCACTAGAATAATCAAACCATTTGTTTTACAGATGTCGCAGAGTATGTCGTCCGTCTCGTCACGGCACTCGGAGAAAATCGCCATTCGAGAGTAAGTATTCTTGGATATTTAGCGTTAACGAGCGTTTCAGCCCTACACCTCATTTGAAAACCCCGTCTTTTGTAGTTTTCAGGTGGGCGACTTGGTTCTCATAATCCTGGACGAGAGGCACGATAATTACGTTCTGTTCACTGTGGGTCCCACCCTTTATTTCCTGCACTCAGAGTCCCTCACTGCACTGGACCTCAAACCAGGTCAGTCACACACGACAGGAATACTTATTAAAGGGACACATTAATTAAATATATTAAGTTTTGCATTTTCAAAACAATTTTTCTCCAGCAAAATGCTTTTGCATATTTTTTTTATTGCTCTTTTCTAAGTACGCTTACTTATTTTAATTGTTCTTATTTATTAATTGTATATATTAATGTATCAATGCGTTTGTAAATTTATTTTTTGTTTATTTTTAATGTTCTATATTTAAAAAGTATGATACGGAGAATGTGCTTCACTCCTGATTAAGTCTTTTGTAGTTTTATTTTACATAAAGCACATTTTTATAGTCATTTTTATTGTATATCAATAATATATATATTTATTTATTTATTTATTTTCTTTTTTAAGCGTCAGGAGCAACAAGACGGCCTTGGGTTTTAGGAAAAGTCATGGAGAAGGAATATTGCCAAGCCAAAAAGGTAACGGTTATTATTTAATTATTAATGTTGAGTGCTCTACATGGAGTGTTTTTGTATAATTATATTTTGGTAAATAATTTTAATGGTATTATTACACTCTCATTATATAACATCCTTGATGGCAAAACGCTAGCTTGTTTTTCTGATGTTGTCTGATCTATTGTTTTTTTTTATTAACATTGGTTATATTTGAAACGCAAATATTAAAATATATACTCCGTTTTTAATTAAGCTCATCAGGAAGATGACATTGAATTACAATTATGCATTTAATTCTGTTTTGCATCTTAAAGTTGATTTGAGCAGAAAAGTGTGTTTTCTCATAATCAGCTGCTAATCATTACGACAGGCACTTGTATTAAATTATCTATTTTATTTAATTATTTTTATGTGTTATTGTATTACATATTTTGAATGTGTTTCTTTTGTTCTTATCTCATTTTCAGGCCCAAAACCGGTTCAAAGTTCCTCTTGGCACCAAGTTCTACAGAGTAAAGGCCGTGCCATGGAACAAGAAGGTGTAATCGTGTACAAATTGATCATATTGTAATGAGCTCAGTATGTTTTTATTGCTTTTTTTAAAGCACACTTGCTCATCCTTGGTTGTTTTGTCGACATCAGAAGACAAAATCAGTTTTCCCCTTTTTTTTTTCCCTCTGTTGCAAACCATTTTATCTAATTTTTTTATACACAGAGGATTTGTAAATGTGGACCAAATGATTCTAACTTTATCGGGGCGTTGCCTCCAAGTGCGATGGCTCTGAAGCTGTCACAACAAGTCTGTAAAATGAACAAAACGTATTTGGATGTTACATATTAGTTTATCATTAATATTATGGTGGGGGGAGGGGGGAGCACTATCACGATCCGCTTACTTATTTCAGAAGGTTATGAAAATATAAATTTATTATAAATGTTACCAGAGGAATGGTCATGGCATGCATATAGATAATATTTTCTTTAATTTACTTGTCTGGATATGCGTTGTAGTCGGAGGTATCAGTAAAAACCCGCAGCACAGTACGACCCGCCTGTTTATTATGACGTATGTTTGGACGGCCGCCGCAGAGGCCTCGCAATCCTTCAGATGCACTTTCGGAGAAAAAAAAAAGTTGATTCAAAAGGGAGGTTTGTGCTGTCGAAAACAAGCGTCGGAAGAAAAAGCAGCACATATCTTCCCCTCTGTTGTAGGATGTTGAAATATAGAAAGTAATATTTCATGTTTGTGAATGTGTGTCTTTATTGAATTTAACGACGGCATTGTATATTATTCATCAATCGCACAGTAACAAAAAAAGACTGTATTGTAAAAGAATTTAGAGTTTTCAAAACAATAAAGGTTTGATCCCAAACTCCTCGAGGTGGATTGCATTACCTGCAGTGTCCGATGCGAGAACTTTATTTGTTATTTATTTGGCGAGAATATTGCGAATATATTGCAGTATTTTATTTTTTATTTTTTTGCCATACCTTTTGGAAACAGATGCATCTTCAATACATTTAAAGGCTATTTTGGTAACACTTTAGAACAGGTAACGTCTTTTCCCTCAATAAATTCTTAATTTGCTGATTATTAATAGTTAATAGTATTAGGGACGTAGAATAGGGTCATGTAGAATGAGGCATTAATATGTACCTAATTAGCACTAATAAATGGCTAATATTTTAGTCATATGCATACTAATAAGCGACTAATAGGTGCAACGGTAAAAAAAAAAGCATTACCGCTATTTTTAAGTACAATAAAGCATTGTCCTTGATGCTTGAAGATGTTTGAAATTAACATCTGTTTTTCAGTCGAAAAAGCATTTTGAGTGGAAAATATACTTTAAAATGTTTTTTCTGGAGCCAAAAATAACCCCCTCTCCACCCCACCCCGAATCGGTCTCTCCTCCTATGCAAATGCGCGCACCGCTATGATTGTAAGTACTTGTTTACATAAGTTTTGCAATCATCGCCTATTGATGCTCTTGAGTCATTGGCAACACTTCCAACCGAGCAGAACGGAAGATTTTAAAAGAATTACGCCTCTATTGTGTCAACTAAACTAATGAATAGCAAACAAGCCCATACATGTCAGGAATTAATGGGATCTATTTTATTGCTATTGTCTGTCGCTTACGTAACGTGTTCCGTCTAAAATTAAAGCAGTGCCGAGGTACGGCGGTTGAGGGGAATTATTCCTAACTTAGACGTATTTTCTCTTTCAGCTCGGTCCTTGTCGAATGTTGGCTTTTGTGGGGGCATTAGCTAGCGTTGTGTGCTAACGTTGGCACGCTCTCGCACGCAACAGACTTCAAAAGGGCTTCGATCGGGGCCCGGGAACGGTATTACCCTCTTGGAGGAGCACGGCGCACCAACATCACTTTCCCAGTTCACAGCGGGGAGCATAGCAGCTCTCCGCCGAGCCTTCGGTACCATGTGGGCCTAGGGGTGTTTCGGCAATGTTTTGCTTTATTTGCTCCATTTAGCATAAGTCGGCTGTCACATTTGGATGGCGTTTTCATAAATTGATGGTGTGATTCGTAGTATCTCGGGACAGGCCTGAATGACTAAACGCGAGATGCTGAGGTTGCTGGTGAAGGAGAACCATGTGGAATGGACAGCCTCTCAGTGTAAATGTTTACAGCCCCCTACTGTGGAGCCGGGACTTACCCATGCTAGACACCACGGAGCTCGGCGCTGGTGTGACATCCTTCCAAACGGTGTTTGCTTCACCAAAAAGCTGATAATATGCCGAATTAACAGGCTGATGACAATGCACGTGGCTTGTATAATAATATTTTATTTCCGTGCACTCACTTTTATTTGTGCAGATAGTGAGCAGAGGAACCACACTCTATTCTTTTTAATGGAAACAAAAAAGGTTATTACAATGTTATTCAGGCTAATGGGTATTTTAGGGCTATTTTTACCTAAAAAGGTTCCAAAAATGGTAACTTTTATAGCATTGCTGCAAAAACAAAGCTTTATTAATTATAACCTGATTATTATTTTTGGTTATTTTTTTTTATACCCAATGGAGAAAAAAAGAGCGTTCTCTGTTAGTTCACATTAAGATTTAAACCATGCTGATACCTTAAAGCTGATCTCTATTATTTTGTCAAACGCTGTCATAACATAAGTGAGTTTTGTTTTAGAAGTTCTATTACAAACCACAATCGATCCAATCCATTACTGATGTTTTCATTAGTGCTCTAGTTTTCCCTCCAAAATGATGTCACTTCCTTTTGTACGCAAGACTTTTGTAAGTTAAAGGGATTTTACAAAATGCAAATAGGATAGAAAATGACACGTCAAATTTATTATATTTATTGTTAATTAAGATGAGTTTTGCAAGAAAAAAAAACTGGGTTAAATACAGACATAACCACAAAATAGTTTTAACTCAGTGGTTGGGTTAAATGCTTAACACAACCTTTTCGATAGTAACCCAATCGCTGATTTATTCCATATTTAACCCAGCATTTTTATTTTAAAACGGTATACTTCTTAATGAATTGCCAGTTTTTTGCTAGCAATGCAGCGCCTGACATCACATCAAAGCAAAGGTAACTGCTCAAATACATGATTTGAAATGTATCCCCTATGCTCACTTTATAGTAATACGAATATGATTTCCATCCTTTAATTTTGTGAGTTGTTTTAATCCAGTATATTATGATAAATGATAGAGAAATGAAAGGTCCAGAAGCAAGATCAGATGAGACCTAGTAAAGACATAACATGATGCTTCATGCAGTTATCATCTAAAATAACGCAGTATCACACTGTTTTCTTGAGCATAGTTGAGTCAAACACATTTGTCACAGGACAGATCATGGTCTATGAGACACAAATTCAGTCATAACTTAATCTTCAACTAAATGCATGGCATTTTTCCACTTTTTACAATTGCATAAATTGACTGCATCAACAGATGTTATGAAATAACTATATAATCGTCACCTATCAAAGTGTCTCTGTGACGTTCGTTCTGATTGACTTTAAAGCAGATGAAGTTATATTTGATGTGTGTGACTGTCTTAGTAATGAACCAAGTATACAAATATTGTCACCATTAATATTTAGCAATTTATAAATGCCAATTGGCTTCTCTGCTGTCAGAGTAGATTTGAGGAGATGTTTGACTTCTGCAGTCTTGCCCTGTTTAAGGCCTTTAATAACGCCGACTGCACAATTACATACAACAGCTGTCAACTAATATCCCGCCATTGCTAGTTGATAATAGAGATGGAGCTTTTAGAGGTTTGAGTGGAAAATGATCTGGGCTCAGTGTGTCAACACATCAAAATGAAGAAATTAAACAACATTTATTCTTTACATAAGAGATGAGACCTGGAAATAGCTATAATTCCATCAAATTTCCTTCTTTGTGTGTGGAAATTGAGCAACAGATTTTGGCTCTGTAATATACAGCCTCTCAAAAGATTCTTTTATTGCCGCGCACATTCAAAACGATCGTTAAACAGACATGTTTCATTCGCCTCGAGTGCCTCTACTCAAGATGGAGGATTGTACATTCCCAGTAAGAGATAAACGTTGAAGAGCAAGTGTCATGGGTTACTGAGAAAAGAAGCCGTGTTCGTTTGATCATACAGTATTGATATTCAGTTCCTTTAAATTATGCATCAGAGCCATACAAACACCTGTTTTCATCTTTAGATTAATACTTTTATTGCAATGAAAGAGTCTGATTAATCCAACCTCACAGAGGAATTCCCATCTAAATAAACTTGAATCTAATCCTCTTAGATGTTTATTGCAATTATTATAAACTTCAAATAAACCTCACTCATAATGATTGTATTGCTAAAATAAATCATGCAACTGTTATCAAACAGGTTTCCAGGTCTGCTATTGGCCAGTCTACAGATGGGACCAGTACACAGCCTAGACCTATTGTTAATTTTTCTGGAAACTACAAACTTTCAGTCTCTGATGAAAATTAACCATATTTCTACCTCAATAAAAGCAAAAAAAGTAAACGAAAAAACATGGTTGCTATAGTTAGTTAAGCTATGGTAACCACAAATTATCCATAGTATTTGTAATAAAACTGGTTATACAAATTGTAATTAAAATAGCAAAAAATCCTGGTTACTTTTCTACTATAATAAAACCATGGCTAATTTTCATGTTGCATATACAAAAACGTCATAAAACACTTTTGAAAGTTGCAAATTGCAAAGATTATGATTATACAATGCATGCCATTGTTTAGACTGTAAGTCTATCCTTACAGCCTCTATTTTTTTGGACCTCTATTAGTTTTGTATTTTAACCTGAGATGGAGAAGAAGAAAAAAAAGTATGGAAAAATTTCCCAGACCATTTTTTTTTGTTTTAGACTTGACTGCTCATGGAAATGTTGCTATTTACTTAAAAAAAATTATAAAATTAAGAATAATTAGATAAAATTAATTTTTCATGACATTTTCGATCTGCCACTTCCTTCGAAACGAGCCCATCCGGGTAACTGATACTGGCGCTACATTTGTATTTTGCGCGACGGGCAATAAATATTGCGGTAAGACATTTTTGTAGCCTGTAACACTGTAACAGACTGTCTAACGGTGGAAGATATTATAATATAGGTTAGATTATAAAACGTGACGTGAACTTGATGTTGCAAAATACACCTTCAGAATTTTTACACATCAAATTCGCTCTGCTTCTGGATGTTTTTCCACACTGTTGTGGTTTATTTAGTAGATTTGTGTATTCTTATAAGCAGCTATGCAGTCTAATTTAAAGTCTAGTGAATTTAAAAGTCATTGAGTGCGTCGTTATTTGTTCAGCGCAACAGGATGAACCGCTGCTGGTCACAGAAACGCCACATGATTCTCACCTTTTGCGTCTTGTGTGAACGTGGCTTGCGTCCACATGATGACAGAAGGTGTAATGCCTCAGCCTGTAATAATATATCATTACAGCATGCTCGTCAAACGCTGCAATATGTGCAATATTTATACATTTGCAAGTTAAACGTTCTATTTCAATTGCAGCATTAATAGAGTTTATATTAAGATACTTTTCATGTCGCCGACAAAGATCATTATGCATGTTTGTATGAGTATGAGTGTGTGTGTGTGTGTGTGTGTGTGTCAGCCAGATTGACAGACCGTAGGATATAGCGTGATATTTGGTGCCATGGAAGAGAATAGAATATGTATTCACACCACACCAGATGATTCAGTTGATCAAACTCTGCGGAAAAAAAGCTCCTTGTTTTGATTGGCAGCCAAAGAGAGTTTCATTTTAGTACATTCTGTACATTTATAGTGATATGCTTGTGTACATGCATGTTATGGCCAAGAATGTAATGTGTAAACTTAAATATGGGAATTGCAGATGTTTTTATCCACGAAGAAAATAAATATTTTCAAACTCAAAAGGGATTAGAGTGAACTTGGCAAAATGTTCAATCTCATGTTTCATCTGTCCTCATCGCTTCTGCTCTTTATCAAGTTACAGATAACTGGTATATCAGGCGGTATATCGGCAGATATCTGGTGAAGGAAAATGGCCACGTTTTTGCAGCCGCAGCTCGTGTGCAGAAGGAATGACACCAGCTTTGATGGACTGTATAGCTTTTTTGAGATGAGCCTCTTTATGCCGCTTGCAGTTCCATTATGGCTTTGTTGGAAAGCTTGTTTACCTGCTGATAACATACACTGGTGGATTGAGGAGCAGCGATCCAGAGCTCTCTGCCAGAGTCACTCAAGTCTCATTGTATGGCGGGAAGAGAAGAATGCTGTGTTTACACGAGGGGGGGCCGCACATGCTAAATGTGAAATCAAACTATAGGACCAATAAGAGATGTGCACAACTTTGCCAAGTTTTTATTTTTAGCCGGCGGGTTGCAGCGGAAGCTTACGAGCGCTGAGGTGGATGCGTACCTCCAGTCGCCCTCGTTTTATGGTCGTTTAATCTGTACATGTCGACAGATTTTCAGGCTTTTCAGTTTTTTAATTGAAAACGTGGAAAATTTGCAAATGTGATTAAAACGCATACTAGCAATCGTTGTTCTCGGTTGTGTTTTAATAAAAATTTCAAAGCACAGTCCTACGTGACATGTTTTGTCCTCGGTAACATGCGGTGTATCACCCTTGGCAGGGAAAAGAATCTAGTAGTCGTGGATAAATGCGCTCACGAGGATTCACAAAGTTGCCACTATTTTGGATTATGCTTTTATACATATATATATATATATATATATATAGAAACTCCTCCTAAAAACAGGCCCACAAGCAATTTTATTTTGTAATGTGAGACATTTAACTGGAAATTTCTGTGATGATTAAACAAGTTTGGTTTTAGCCATTTGGAATGAATTAGACCGTGATTGGGGGAGGAGTTTAAAATAAGAGGGCTTGCTGACATCATCCAAAATTGAACGTCGTTTCTGGAGGTGTTACATTTTGATAAAAAAGTTGTTGTTTTTTTCTCTGATAGGTTGTTTCCAATAAAACAGGACAGTAGTAATTAAAGCAATTTTGGGGATTTTGATAAATTGTGCTTTTGTGGATTTTATACGCACACATATGATCTCAAATCTTTCAAAGATACTAGAAAAGGTAGGATCCTCACAATTATATTCCTTCTTACAGAAAAATAGTATCAGTGAGGATTTCCTGTCAAGATTTAGGCCATATCATAGTACTGAGACTGCTCTAATTAGAGTTACTAATGACCTGCTTCTATCATCTGATCGTGGTTGTATCT
>JAUCNO010002256.1:0-13022 GCA_032353835.1 Enteromius viviparus
CTTTCCCATCAGACAGCTGCTCACCAATTCCTGCAGAAGCAGATATACACCTCAATAAACACTTAAACAAACTCTGTTTCCGTCTGTTTAAAATAGCAGCATTTTGATTGACAGGAAACATATGCAGTGTCCAGCTCCCTGCTCCCTAGGCACAGTATTTATGGCAAGCTGTTTTAACATTTAAACCTTTGTTCAGACTATCTGTACATATATATAAAGATAGGAACATTTTATTTTGACGTGATAATTATCATTTGACTAGTCAGAATGACAATTATACCATACTAACCACTTTAAAAGTAACCATTACAGCATTTTCAGTAAAAACCATAGTTTCAACATTTAACATGATTTAAATCTTTTCAAGGTTTACTGAAGTATTACTACAATATTACTATAGCAGAATATGGTTTGAAAACAAAAACAAAATATGGTTACTACAATCATGCTTGCTAGTTTTTCTATATTCAAATTATATTTATAGTTGTGTAAGTACAGCACTTTTTACAATACTTATCATTTCAAAATAGGTTTATAGAAAATGCATTTTAAAACATGTTTTAATCAGCCAGAGTAGACTGAGACTTACTGAGCCAACAAAATAATTCCCATATGACAGCAGTTCATAAAAACTTTATCAGAACTCTTCATTTTTATCTTGCATCATCTGTTGAGTGCTGCTTACAAATAAAAGGGGACATATGGGTATTCATAATTCAGAGAAAGAGTAAATATTGTTCATTTACAGATATTAGAGACATTACCATAATACAAAGCAGGTTGAAAATCATCCCTAAAATCCATTACCTTTAAAAGATAATATATGGAAAACATTTGTCAGTTTTGTGTGTAAATGTACAGTTGGTGTCATCTGAAGTCTTCACAAGTGAGTCTGCACCCAATCTTGGATAGTAACCTTGGGATGGCCTTCCTGAGATAGAAACAGGAAAACAGAAGGAGAATGTTTAGCATTGCTGCTGTTCATATTATTTCAGATAAAATATGTATTTCTGGAGTGCATGGTTATCAGATGTGTGAATACATGACTAAAATATGGATTTATCTCATTTAAAATAAAAGAGAGTGTCTGAGCCCCAAACATTATCAGGAAGGCTATTTCAAACTAATACGAAAAGTACTTACTTTAGTGAATTTTGATGACTTCTTGGTGTCAGATTGTTTGTCCTCATCATAAACCAATCATCAGAACTCCTGCTGTCCACATTTGTGCTTTCCTATATACAGCGGGGGAAATAAGTATTCAACACCTGAACAATTCTTTCATTAAACACATTTTCAGTGCAGCTATTCATTATTATTATTATTATAATCAATTCAGGTGTTGGTATTAACTTTAGAAATGTACACAGTTATAAAATTACAATCCATAAAAAAGTTATACTTAATAAAGTGAAATAAGAAAAGAAAAAAATATTTAACACACAAAGAAAAAGCAGTACAAAGACAACAGCTGATTTAATAATCAGTAAAACCTCCTATTTGTGGAAATTAGAAACATCCAGGTTATTGCAGCCTTAGCCACCTCTGAATGCAATTATACAAACATCTCATGATGGGAAGAGGAAAGACATGTCCTGAATGTTCCTGTAAGCATTATACACAAGTGGAAAGAAAAAAACACCATTAACCTGTCACGTAAAAGGAGCTCCTCGTAAGATTTCTGACCAGGGAGTCAGAGGTTAATCAGAAGTGTAAACTAAGAACCACTCAGAAAGAGCTACAGAGAGACTTGGAAGCAGCAGGTCCAGTTGTCACAGAGAAACTATAGGCAATGCCCTCCACCACCCTGGGCTCCATGCACACTCACCTCGGAAGGATCCATTTATGAAGAAAAGGCATGTTGAAGCTTGATGTTTGTGAATTACTGGGAGAATGTAATCTGGTCAGATGAGACATAAATGTGTCTTTTTGGAGAAATGGCTCTGCTTATGACCCTAAAAATACCAACAGTGATGTTTGGAGGTGGAAGCATCATGGTATGGGGCTGTTTTTCTTCTCATGGTATCATCACAATCCATGTTATTGAAGGGAAGATGAATGGAGCCATGTACCGGTAAACTCTTGAGGTGAATCTGTTACCAGTCCCGTGTGTGGAACATCATAACTGTAAAACACAAACCTTTCAAACTATTATTATTTTTTTACATCTTTGGAAGATGTCTCTTCTGCTCTTCTGTGCCTCGCATTTCAATATAAAACAACAAACATTCCACTTATTACCTCAGAGACCATCTTATGATCTATATGACCTTATTATTATGAATATTGGGCTTATCAATATTTCTGATCACTGTTGTGCTGTGATTTCGACTGAATAAATGCAATGTTGATTATATAAACCTAGTAGACTTAGAATATCAGATCTTAAGATCAGTCAGTGCAAGTGTCTTTCAGTTGAAACAGCTTAGATTCACATGTTAGTCTGGGACTAGTCTTAAGCCTGCTCTGTAACACCGGGGGAAAGAGTGCTGTCTGGTATTTGGAACATTTTCCAGGGATCTGGCAACCCATAAGCTGCCGCTAGATGAAAGTGAAAGTAAATGTACACACTTGATGCTGCTATTTTAATAATCGATGATTTACAGACTATATTTAAATCTTTCATTCAATCGTTTACAAATGCAGGAGTGTGTGTGTATAGCTACCTGATGGAAATGTGAATTGGTGTGTGTGATATTAAAATGACCAGGCAGTCGGTGCTAGAAACCGGGTGCATTATGGGTATTTCTTTAGAGTCAACTTTTTACATCATTTTAGGAGCTAATACCCTGCTGGCACATAGTTCAGAGTGAAGTTTATTAGGATTATTTATTTATTCCCACGGACCAACTCACAAAGGGGTGACGGCACGGACTTGCTTACACACTAAAAGCGAACGCTTATATATCGCCCATCCGTGTGCTGCTGCTGATATGAAAGAGTCATTCAGATGCTGCTTGTTTTTATGGTTTTGTTGCAAGAGTTTGATTTTTAGAAAGGAGTGTTCAGTTTTGATTGCAGAGTTTTATTTTGGCGTAGATGAGTTCTGCAAACAGTGTGTAAGCAATAGACAAAAACTGTACAGAAACAAATGCATTGGTGTATGTAACGAGACGTTCATTCTTGCGTTCATGTAACCGGTTTCATCTGCGTTGTGAATTTGGATGAAAGGACCACTCAGACATCAGCTGGCAGTTGACTCCTCTTTACTGATAAAACACATAAATGGCGTTCAAAAGCAGCATCAACTCGCCCTCTTATATTTCTGAAAGCTGAATATACAATGCAATGCAATCAGCATGTGCTCGGGGTCACGGAAGACATAAAAATAATCAAACTTGATAAAAATACAAAAGTAATCAAATATACATAAACAAAAATATCACATATATGATTTGGACGATGGATTGAGTTACAAAAGTCATTTAAAAGAAAAAGATGAAATTAGATTATCAGAGCTCATAAGAAACCCACCCAAGATTTAAAACTCCCTGGCGGTTCACTCACGCACTAACAAGTGCAGCAAAACTTTCAAAAACACACACAGTTCAAATGATGCAAAAACAACGAAGTGCAGAATCAAACCTGCGGCTGCACACTTCTCACTAAAAACACTGCGTGCGCTCACCTTCTTCTCCCAGAAGTCTTTGCGTCTCCCGCAAAACCTACTCAAAATTACACCTTAAAGTGTGCCATTAAAAAATCCTACCCCATGTTATGGAATGTTACTTTTTTATGTAGTGCAGTTCAATTTTGAATAAAAAAGCATCAAGAGCAGCGTGATATACTCTGTGCCGTCTTGTTTAGTGTTGACTTAAAATCTCTCTGAAAGTGGCGACAGCTGAACACTCCTCGACCTCCTCATATGAAAAATACTGTAGTAGACTTCTGTACTTTAGTAAATTAGAGTAATGCACTAATATTACAGGATACTGAAGAGCATTAACAAAGTGTAGCAATCACTAAAACATACTGCAGTAAACTCTAATTTACTAATACATTAAATACTACAATATTTTCCATGTGGCCTTTCATACATTAACCCCATTACCACAACACTGAACCCAGTTAATAAACACGACCTCAATCTGGCATCATCAGTTATTTAACCTTTAGCCATCAATAGTGCGTTTAGTGTCCAGATCAGAACAAAGCTGAAAATGGAGTCATGGTGTCATGTAGGTGGTGTTTAACTGCATCCGTGGCTTCTGAGGATAAATGAAATCAAATGTGATTTTTGATTAGTGATGTTCGGGCTCAATTAGTAAATTATTATTAAATGAAACAACAGCAGATTGTGACGTGTGCACTACTAGACATCTTTTCTCTTTCTGTGTAATTTAATGATAAATGTGTGTCTTTGTGTGAGTCACTGATCAAAAGTTGATCAAATTAATGTTAAAAACAGTGAAATTTGTTTCCAGGTGCTTTCAGAAGAAAAGGTTGCCAGATTGGTCTGAAAGTAGCAGATTTGATGAACAGTGCTGCCATCTTCTGGAACAACTGATTATTCAGTGTGTGACCTCTGACCCTCAGTAAAACACACTTTATTAATGTCTTTCAGCAGTTTTATTTAGTTATTTATTCTGGTATGGAGGCGGTCACTTCACTTTTAAGCTGCAGTAAATCTATTAACAGCTTCATTAAGACTTTAGCTCAAGATAATGATGAATCCTCATCTGTCCGTGTCTCTTCTCTTTACAGAGGATGATTAACAAGATCATAAACAACAGTCCTGTTTCTCAGTATATCTTTCGGTCCATCATGCATCAGTTTAATCTTTTAGGAAGTGAAATGAATTAATGTTATGAACGAATTGGTTGATTTAAAGATTCAGCTCACTCATTAAGACTTTTTTTTTTTTAAAGTAGCTTATTTCATTTTTGCAGTCATTAAATAATTCTACACTAATTAAATATAATTTATGCGACATCCATCGATAGATTCAGTTGATAGTGCTTTTATTTTCTGTCTTTTTCATCAGATAGATTTGTTTAATTATTATTGTTAAACGTAGGAACCTGACATATAGTGATGAGTGTTGCTCAGTGTTATCTGGGACGGTCTGATATTCTGTTTATGGTGTTTTCATGATTACACGTCTAAACACGTCAAGCAGCGTTCTTATGACAAAAACACATCTCTTTAATGAAATAATCCTGATAAACAATGTAATCCTGAGAGTATTCACACTTCATCATCATGTGGGGGACCAACCACATAGAATATGCTGAACTATTATTTAATTACCTCCCTGATCAACATAGACGTAAAGCTGGCGCCAAGTTGTCTGGATGAACATCCTTTCTCGGAAAGGGGGAAAAAAAAAACCTGCAGTTTTACGGCTTTTCAAAGAGTTTTTCTCGGACCACGCATCGAACTCGTGAATGATGGACTCCAATGACTCCGCATGACACTGATGCAATTAACAGATAGACGCTAGAGTCACCGGATCTAGAGTCACCGGATCGAAACCATCTGATCCCAAGTGTGAACCTTGACATCTAGCCACGCGGACTCAAAACAGGTATTCATTTTTACAAACAATAGCCTGATTTACTCACTGGGAACTGCCAAAAACTGCTCCTCATATGTGTGTGTGTGTGTGTGTGTGGGGTTAAGACCCGGTCACACCTCCTTGCACGCGCCCTGCGCGTTTGTCCAGCTCAAAGACAAAAGACATTTCCATATAGGAAATCTGCATTTGCATGTTTCACTTAAGAATTAATGTATCCCACATTACCTTTACTATTCCGTGTTGTTTTCTTGTATTGCCATTTTATTTCTGTGATTTAAAGTGCTTGTGTGTGAGACAAATTTGAAACAAATTGATGAAACCAGAGACAGGAGGTTATCTAGGTGTGTTTGATATGCCAGGATAGCGGTTGAAATATTTAATCACTTCCTAGGCAGGAGAGATCTATATTTGTAACCATAAAGAAGTTATTAAACTTTATTAAAGTTTAGGTATTAAACCTTGACACCAACTTCTTTGGAGACTGTGTGTAATGCATGTTAATGACCCAGTATATGCATTGCGACGGAAGGGACCGCCCTCAACGCTCCCAGATTGTATAGTAGATTTAGTTTCAACAAATAAATTTGTTTCTTTCATTTATTAAGAAATCATTGTCTTGTGTTTTGTGTTTGGAAAGTCAATATTGCCAAAAGATCCTAAGCTACCGTTCTCAGAAAGGATACGATATGGTTCTTTAGTTTGTTGGCCACAGATTAAGGTAACTGTTTAAATATACTTATTGGTTAAGACGCTGGACATATTAATTAACTAAGTGTATTTCATGTTTCAAAACTTACGATAAACTGCTATCAAGTGACTCTTTGAGCTCATTTGCATAGACTAACCATTGAGCTAATGTAAAGGGAAATTTTAACTGTAAGGTACTTCCCCAGAATTGATTAATAAATTAATAAATTAATTGTTAATTAGTTTATCCTTTGAATTCTTACAATCAACAATACATAACATCAGAATAAATTATATATATATATATATATAGGTCTAGTGTCTAAGAGTAACATAAATAATGGTCTTACACAGAAACCTTGAATCTTTAGTTTTTTTTATTCTTTTTACAAACAAATAGGAAGCAGATAGACTTCAGGGGTGAACCAGGCCAAAATAACAAACAAAAAGTTCAACTAACTTTTCCCAAAGAAACTTAATTCCCTAAAAAGAACAAGTTCAACAAAAATACAGGGACTAAACTCACCCCCTGACTGTTAGAAAAACAGGAGAAAACGAATGTTACCAAATAAAATGGCACCCAACCCCTACAGCTTCCATGTGAGAAAAAAAGAAAGTGTATTTACAATATTTACAAACATCTGGCAAAAACAATCAGCCAGTGTAAGAAAAAAAGATTAGAAAGGAGAAATAACACTTGGTGGGAAGAACTGTACAATACAAAACACTCGGTGGGTAATAGTGCTGCACGATTAATCATATCGCAATCGTGATGTCAGACTATGTGATTACATTACAGCAAATGTTGTGATTATATTAAATAAAGAAATGCATCCGTGACGTAACAAGACATTCATTCTTGCGTTTACACCACACGCCAATGAAGCGTTAAGCGCGTTAAAATACTCCGGTTTTACTGCACGCATTAGCAGCGCGTAGAGTAGGAGCAGCACGCAGATTGTGCTTTCATACTATAGGCTGTACACAAGCATCTTTCTGTTGTATTTTCCAGCGTTCTGTGCGCCATGTGCTTTGATTTCTGTCATTTCTCTGCACCTGCTACGCACTGCTGCACCGCCCCTGCGTGCATGCGCATTGACAAAAGTCCTTACTGGAATTAGTTCACCTATATCGAGTCTTTGGGTTTGAGTCGTTCTTTCATCACGTGATAGTCCCATAAGCCAAAAAAACAAACGACCAGAAAGACTCAATAGATGACCTGATCAATTCTCTTCCCAGTTTATGGGGCTGTCACGTCAGGTTTTGAACGAACGACCCAAAAAAGAAGAGTTTTCAGATAAGAGATGAGAGTTAATCATAGACTGAAGACCCAGGTAAATGTATTAATCTGTTTTTTATTTCTTACAGCATTACAGTATTGTAGTGTGATCAGTGTGCGAATGTAGATGTGTTAGGGGAAAAACATTACATTGATACTTTTTTTTTTTAAATGAACGAAATCAACGAGATGACTCGAAAAAAGATTAATTAATTAATCGAGACTCAAATGAACGAGTGTAAGATGATCCCATCACTAGTTTTCGTCTGTTTGGGGTTGGGAAGGGCAGCATCACGTAGCCTGTACTGTCGTTTGCGCTGCCTTGTTAAGCATAGCACAGAAAACATTACATTTTACACACTTTATTCTTTTTTTTTTTCCCAAATGTAAAAGTATTATCCTGAATCGTTTTGGTTTGTAATGTGTACCAAATCGGAAGCCTTGTACCAAACGATTCAATATGAATACGCGTATCGTTACACCCATAACATGTATATACATATAGTAACGTTGAGACGTATATGCTCTATGTGTCGTTCGCTCAAGCACACATTCTCTCGCTCTCTCTCTCTATTCTTCAACGTGCTGGTACCTGCTCTGTGATTGGCTGAAGGTGGATCTACGCGTCTTTTAAAAATGAGGCGTCACAAGAGCTGGGTGTGGGCTGTTGCTAGTGTTGTAGTGAAAGACAAATCTTTGAGTAAAGACAGTTGTGTAATTGTTGTAAACCTTGTCCCAAAACATTTCAGCAGGATAAAACGTATAAGTAGTATATTTCTTTTGGTATCTGGTAACTGGTCCAGTGTGACAATCTTTTTCTCAAATCCCTCTTTGTTAAAAGTGTGTTCACACTTGAGGTGAATATATCTGGCTATTCATGTGTAGTTGGACGCTTGAACATGTTGAGTTAACGCCGGTTTCACACTGCACGCTTCAGCAGAGCGTTTTTTTTTCTGCGCCCATGTTAACGGATGAGAGCTTTCACATAGAACGCAGGGGTGGCGCAGCATTGCGTAGCAGGTGCAGAGAAATGACATAAATCAAGACTGAACGAATCACTCCCCGAGATGACTAAAGAAAGATTCAAGATTAAAGATTTGTTCAAAATGAAGGAATCGTTCAAGAATGACCCATCACTAACAAAAACTAGAAACACGCTCATTACAAACTATCCCCGCGGCATTCAGGCAGGCATTTCTAACAGATTTGAACAGGGAAAACAATCGATCAATAACAGCGATCAGTACATTTATAGCCGCGGGTTTAAATGCGGGACTTAAGAAAATGCTAAATGTTACTGAGCTCTCCTAGCACTCCTAGATGAGAACAGAAAGATTGTGACCTTCTTCATCTGAAGCACAACAGCAGCCCATGTGTTAAAGACACGATCTGTGCTGTCTGAAGAAAATGTCTCATCTTTCTGAACTTAAAATAAATGATTAAATAAAATACGTAAAAATTAATTAATAATACATACATATATTCTTTCAATTAGTTTATAACTACAACATTACATTTCATTTTTTATAAGGAGCATTTGATTTTGATTATAAAGGAGGTTTTGTTTTATTTGCTGCTCAGAAGAAACCCCAGAAGATACGTGAAGTACAGCTCTATTGTTGTTCAAAGAAAAAGAAAAAAAAACAAGATCATACTTTTATGTTAGTTTTAATAAATAAAAATGTGAAAAAAATATATAAGAAATTCTCTTTTCTTTTGATGTATCGTATCGAACCGAACCATGATTTTTGTGAACTGTTATTTATATATGTGTTTTCAACAATAGATGTTGTACAAGATGCTATGCATAAAATTACAATATTGTTCTTTTAATAACTAAAAGTAACAGCATCTTATACAGACTTCAATCTGTTGTGGAGAAGCAGAAACTAAAACAAATAATTTAATTGTGTATCTTCAGATACATACACTCATATTAAAACTGATTCACACTTGTGTTTTATGAACTGATAATAATACTCTCTGTTTGGAGGAAGTATTTCTAATACTCAAGGTTACAGCTCTCTTGAGTGTTCAATCTATTTCTCCCTCTTCAGATCCAGGAACAGGAAATCCTCTTCATCATATCTGTACTGCCGGGACCTCATTGATCCACTCACAGCCGGAGATCAGCACGTGATTATTAATAATATCTGATGAACTGATGTGTGATGAAAACAAAGTCAAGTGTGCTGATCCTGGTCTTCTGTAACACCACAATCATAATTAGCAAGATTGAACTCAGTCTTCACTCTTCACTTTTGAATCTACATGATTCAGCTGTGTGTTCATTAAAGAGGATGATCAACGTAACATTTATGAGCAACACTACACCTGTAACTCAATACTGTTAAACTAAAATATATGATCTCTGAAAATCATCTCTGGATGTTTTTGAAGAGCTCTTTTCCAAAACGCGACAAACGCCAAATATTTTTGTTTGCCCTCAGACATTAAAATGAGTTCTTTAAACTATAATAACACCTTTGTTCTCTCAGTTTTATTCAGTTCATCCAGGGCTCTACAGTGCGACATTTTCACTCGCATTTGCAACTGAAAATTATTATAAAAAAATATTTAGGAGCACCCTGTGCAACTGACCCGATCAGCATATTTGTGTTTCTATATGTTTTTGAGTATAATGTATCAAAGACATATCTCACGAATCCTTTCATAAACAGAGTGTAATAAGAGATCGGTTATGCAGTATGGAGAACTTTGTTGATTATAATAGCGCTTTGTGATACTGCAACAATAATTTTAAGGGAGTTTGTAAATGAGATATTGATTTAATACAGCAGTTAAATAAACACAAAGTTATTATTAAGTGACTTACATTGTTTGACTATAACACTATTGGCTGGATTTGCTCTGTTTCGTCGTCAACAGTAAAACAAGTCAAATCTGAGCTGCTGCGCATCTCCACTCAAACGCAGTGGTGTTTCGTTTCTGAATGAACGTGTTTTTAAACTAATCTAGTGAAATTATTACATTTCCCATTCATAAAGATAGTCACTTGCTTCATTCCTGAATGAATCTGTTTAATTTAGCAATTAAAAAAACTAAGATCAGTGCAGTCAAATTTCACACACTACTATCACCAACGAGCTAATCACCGCCACCTGGATCTCATATGGTGAGCTTGTATATAAGCTCACCTCACCAGTGTAACAGTGGCTGTGATCGAGGTAACACTTCTACAAGGTAACTCACCTAAATACTTACCTCTGTTACTTTCATCGTATGCTTTCCATGATCTGCGTTGCTGTTCAACTCTGTCAAGTTTACGTTTCATATCAAGATTGTTGATGAGAGATCGCTACTCCGTGGATTGACAAACTGCTTATGGAGAAGACGCCTATGGTTCAGCACTTACTCTACTAAAGCACTTATCTACCAAAGAGCACGGATATCCACAGCACCTCGTTCACCAAAGGAGTCATGTGAGTTATAAACAACGACTTACCTGTGTTTACTCACCTACCCTGCTTACCTGTCTTTACAGACCACTGCTACGAAATCCTCTCACCGTGAGGAAACACCTGAAAAGGAAAAGAGTATTCATTAACGCTACAGAGGCTTGTGGAAGGATTACGGATTGTTCTACACAAAAGAATAGATCCCCTTACCTAGTATCCTGCAATGACATGGTGAACTGCAATGTGTGTGCTGTGGAGATCAAGTCATCTAATACCCAAGCCACTTTATCACTCTTCTTAATAAATTCACTTTTACTTACCCAAACGTTTCCTCCTTCCTTATCCTGAGTGTTACATAAACACATTTAATATATATATATTACACTAATATTAATAATACCTATTATAATTCATAATAAAACTGTGACGGAATGAATGAGGAAACAGTTCTGCAGATGCAAATAACAACAATTTATTAACAGAGAATATGCAAGGAATAGTTCGTAGGATCGCAGCAGCGTGAAATATCACTCAGAGAATAGTCCATAGATGAAGGTGCAAAGCAGCGTGAATTCACTCAGTTCAGATCACAGTTCGTAGGAGCGCAGCAGCGTGAAATAACTCTGCAGAGAGAACAGACAGGTAGCACAGGGGCTGCAGTGGGTGCTGCAGAGCAAACAGAAATTTCCTGGATCTCACCGGAGAAAGCAGATCGAGACGGACAGGAAAAACTGGAACCAGGAAAACAGTGAGCGAACTCCACGCGGCCAGCCAGCAAGGCAGAGAAACTGACGAAGACAAGACAGGTTAGCAGGCATTAAGTAGTTTTGGATAACGAGTCACAGCTGTTACTAATTAACTCATTACCAACACGCTCATTCATACACACAACAGGCAAGAATGAGATCGTGAACCCATGAACCGTGACATATATGGATGTGTTGTGTGTGTTTCCCTGTTTTTCACTCCCGGACTTTTATTGTGATTTCATGTACTCTTTTCTGTATGTTCTAACCCGGACTTTTATGTTGAAATCATTGCCACAGCTCATTTCACTTCCACCCGGATATCCCCCGGCATAAAAGCTGCTCAGTGTCAGATGTTGTCACGGTTCGTTCTTAGTTGTTACGTTTCATTCGTGTTCCCTGTATCCTGTTGTTCTGCTCGTTGGATTACCTGTTGTCAATTTCTACCTGGACCTGGACTTTCCCTCTGCTTCTCCCCAAGGACTCTGTTAACCGGTATTTCGATCCTTTGCATTGTTTCGTTGTTTTTGCCTGTGTCTCCATTATCTCTGTCTGCCGGCGTTCGATTATTGTTACCCTGACCCTGAGACTTTATTAAATCACTGTTGCAACTTGCTGCTTCTCCTGAACGTATTCGTAACAGAACGAACCGTCAAGCGAGAGTTTAGCACTGTGATTTTAAGTAAGGAAAAGGGCTCGCTCAGTCTAGTGGAGTATAGAGGATGTCGTTCACTGAAGGACTGTTTGCACTTGTGCGTAGAGACCCGCTGTTTGAGGACTTTGTTTCAGAGTTCATTCGGCTCGAAGAACGGTCGGGTCTCATCGACACCGTCCTTACTGCGGCGTTTATGAGCGTCGCACGCCGGTTCAGCCCCATTGAACAGCCGGACATAACCGCACCTAATGACAGTGCGAACTCACCGCGCCGCGAACGTCAACCAAAACCCATGGCGCGGCTCTTGCTTGGCGATACGGCGAACGCCATCCTTGTGCAAGATGGACGCCGATCGCGAGGAGCACCACGAGATGGCGGCAGGACGCGGCAGAACATGGCGGCTGATCGTGGAACGCGGCACAAGATTGCGGTCGATCGCGCGTCTTCGACAGATCGCTGGAAGGATCTACTGAGCCTGCTGCCTCCGAACCCAGTTCTACCATGAAAAGCGCTGCTGGTCACGATTCCTTAGCACAAGGGACTGTTTCCTGTGTGGTCAGCTCCCGTAACACAGCCGGGGGTGCTGTACCACGCCCAGTTGGTCCCAGGTTTACAGCTCAAGGAGCTGTCTCCCGTTTATTTGAACCCTGAAATAGTAGCTACGGGCCCTGACATCATTCAGCGCGAGGGGCTGTGTGATGTTCAGTTCGGCCCGGCT